>PVKS010004543.1:0-92210 GCA_004027875.1 Aplodontia rufa
ATTCCTCCACGAGCTACCCATTTAACCCATGAGTTCTTCTGGGGGAAACTGCAACAAGTAAAACCCAAGGTGGTCATCCATGTTTTGGCATTACCCCTGGATAACAAAGGTTATATCCATTGATTGCTAATGTTTTGATAATGTTTCCCCCTCAACTGTATCTCTATATACTTCTAATAAAAAAAAAAAGATGCCTGTCCCCAAATCAAATTCCTGAATAGAATGCCACCAAGCTGCTCCTATAGAGCCCCCCACCCTCGTCATGTCAATATAAGCATGGAACACCATTTAGCTCCAGGGCCTTGTCTGTTGACCCCTGACAGGCTGAGACTAGGAGCAGGTTCAGGTTGGATGCTCACAATCCATGAAAAATTACCAGCCCAACAGGTTAGCAGAGTTTCTTCAGTTGCTGCAGAAACTCAAGTGAACCAGCTTGAGGGATGCAGGTACTCAGATCTCCTGTGATGCTCTCTCCATCCTCTATCTGCTTTCTTTTTCTTTTTTTTTTTTCTTTATTTTCCTTTTGCAATTTTATATAGCAAATTTTTATTTGCACATATTGATTTGGTTTGATTGATGTAGATAACCATCCTGAGAAACAGGTGCCAATTATATCAACTCTTCCCTTAACTTTATATTATCATATGCCATTTTAAAATTTTTTATTAAGGAGTTGAGTTATTTTACAATCATAAATGTATATAAAGTAATATTATGATATGCATTTTATTCTAAACCGAGTGACCCCCACATTGCCCACACCCCAGTCTCTTGATTCTTCCATATTTTGCCCCATGACAAATATAAAAATTTATATTGTGAATTTTCCAGAATGAAATGATTGCTTTAGCATTATTTGGCTTCTTGGAGATGTAAAGAGTATGCTACATTGTTGATTGTCTCCCTAGATTCCTTTCTACCCTCCCTTTCTACCCTCTTCCCTCCCCTCCCCATCCCCCTCTCCTTTTCTCCTACAAATCTATGATCCCCCTACATTATGTGTTGCTATGCCTTTGCTGGGTCTAATACATGAGTTTGACAACTTTTCACCTAAACCTGGGTTTAGCTGTAATCTCCACAAATGAGGGAAAAGATTTGACCCTTGAGTCTCTGTGTTTGGCTGACTTTACTTAACATGATTTCTACCATTGCCATCCCTTTACCTTCAAAGGCCACAATGTTGTTTCTAATTGCTGAGTAGAACTCCATTGTGCATATATATAATAATTTTTAGATACATTCATCCAGTGAGGGGCAACTATATTGGTTCCATAATTTAGCTACTGTAAAATTGAGCTACTATGAACATAGATTTTGCTGTGTTGCTATAATGTGCTGATTCTAACTCATCTGGGAAAATACCCAGAAGAGGGTTAGCTGGATTGTATTGTGGATTCATCTGTAATTTTTTGAAGAGTCTGAACACTGCTTTCCAGAGTGACTGTAGCAGTCTGCAGTTCCACCAACAGTGTGCTAGTGTTCCCATCTCCCCACAACCTCTCCAGCATCTGTTATTGATTATATTCTTCATCTTTGTCAATCTGACTGGAGTGAGGTGAAATCTAATGTAGTTTTGATTTGCATTTCTGATTACTAGTGATTTTGAACACTTTTCATGTATTCATTCGCTTGCTTGATTTCCTCTGTTGAGAAGTTTCTGTTTAGCTCTCTGGCCCATTTATTGATTAGTTTATTTGTGTTTTTGATATTTTTTGAGTTCTTTGTAAATTTTGGATGTTTGTCCCCTGTCAGAGAAATCATAGGCCATGATTATCTTCCGTTCTGTAGGTTATCTCCTGACAGTTTTGACCAGTTCCTTGGCTGAGCAAAAGCATCCCACTCATTGATTTTTGACTTTCACTTTGAGAGTCTTGTTGAGAAAGTCATTGCCTACTCCCATATGCTAGAGTGTTGGTCCCAATTTTTCTTCTAGTATTTGAATGGTAGCTGGTTTAATTCCTAGTTCTTTGATCCATTTTGATTTAATTTTGTGCAAGAGAGATAAGGATCTAATTTCAACTTCTGGAAAATGTCTGTCCAGTTTGTCCAGCACCAATTGTTGAATAGGCTGTCATTCCTACATGTTCTATTTTGGCCTCCTTTGTCAAAGATCAGATGTGTAGATTTGTGGGTTTGTTGCCGAGTCTTCTATTCTATGACATTGATCTTCATTCCCATTTTGATATCAGTACCATGTTGCTTTTGTTACTACAGCTCTTTTGTATAGTTTCAGATCTAGTTTTACAACTTCACCTGTTTTGTCGTTCTTGCCTAGTAATGTTCTGTCTGTTCTGGGTTTCTTGTTATTCCGAATGAATTTGAGAATTGCTTTTTCTATATCTGTAAAGAATGACATTGGCATCTTAATGGGGATTGCATTGAATCTTATAGTGCTTTTGGCAGAATGGCCATTTTAATTATATTAATTCTGCCTAACCAAGCATATGGAATGTCTTTCCATCTTCTCAGGTCTTCAATTTCTGTCTTCAGTGTTCGATAATTTTCATTGTAGAGATTTTTTACTTCCCTTGTTGGATTAATTCCCAAGTATTTTATTCTTTTTGAGGGTATTGTGAATGGGAACAATTTCCGGATTTCTTCTTCTGCCCTATATAGGAAAGCTATTGATTTATGGGTGTTGATCTTGTAGCCTGCCACTTTGCTAAATCTGTTTATAAGCTCAGGCAGTTTTCTGGTGGAGTTTTTTGAATCTTCCAAATATAGGATCATGTCATCAGCAAAAGGGAATAGCTTGACTTCCTCTCTACCTATTCTTATCCCTTTAATTTCCTACTCTTGAATGATTACCCAGGCTAGGGTCTCAAGGACTATATTGAATAAAAGTGGTAAGAGGGTAAGAGTAGACAGCATTCTCTCATTCCCAAGTTTAATAGAAATGCTTTCAGCTTTTCTCTGTTTAGTTTACTCTAGCTGATGGCTTGTCATACATGGCTTTTACATAGTTAAGATACATTCCTTTGATCCCTATCTTCTCTAGAGTTTTGAGCATAAATGGGTGCTGGATTTTTATCAAAGGCCTCTTCTGCATCAGTTGAGATGATCACGTGGTTTTTGTCCTTAATTCTGTGTAAGTGATGAATCACATTTATTGATTTGCATACATTGAACCAGCCTTATATCCCTGGTATGAAGCCTACTTGACTGTGATGTACTCTTTTTTTATGTGTTTTTGGATGTGGTTTGCAAGAACTTTATTAAGGATTTTTGCAACAGTGTTGATCAGGGATATTGGTCTGTAGTTTTCTTTCTTCTTTGATGCATCTTTGTTGGGTTTTGGTATCACAGTTATGGTTGCCTCATTTAAAAGTGTTTGGAAAATTTCCCTCCTTTTCAATTTCTTGGAATAGCTTAAAAGGAGAGGTGTTAGCTTCTCCTCATAGGTATGGTAAAACTCAGTGGGGAATCCATCAGGTCCTGGACTTTTCTTCTTTGGAAAGCTTTTAATTGCTATATGGATTTCAGTGCCTGTTATTGGGCTGTTTAGGATTTCAATACCATCCTGCATCAATTTGGGGATATTGTATGTGTCTAGAAATTCGCCCATGTCTTCTAAATTATCTGATTTAGAGGAGTATAGTTTTTCAAAATATGTTCTGGATTTCCATGTGGTCAGTGGTGATCACTCCCTTTTCATTGATCATTTTATTGATTTGCTTCAATTCCTTTCTTCTTTTAGTGAGATTGGCTAGGGATCTGTCAATTCTATTTATTTATTTTTTTCAAGAATCAGCTCTTTGTTTCATCTTTTCATTTTATTGTTCTCAATTTTATTGATTTCAGCTCTGATCTTGATTATTTCCTGTCTTCTGCTGGCATTGGGATTAGACTGATCTTCCTTTTGTAGGAATTTGAGGTGGAGCATAAATTTATTTATTTGAGATCTCTCCTGATTTTTAATGTAGGCACTCAGTGCTATAAATTTTCCACTTAAGAATGCTTTCATGCTGTCCCAGAGGTTTCAATATGTGTGTCTCCATTCTCATTTGGCTCCAAGAATTTCTTGATTTCTTTGAATTGAGGTTCCGTCTGTGGTAGGTCTCTGGATGCTTCTTCCTTGCAGGTCAAAGGGTAAGATCAGTCATTACCTCTCTGATGAGCACCTTCTTCCAGAAGCTGCTTCTGCCTGGAGCCTCGTTTTGCTGCACCTTTTGCATCTAGGCTTCAGGACTCAGATCTGGAACCTGGTGGGTTATGGGACAGCTCTCAGGTGTGTTGAAACTGAACAATGGCAGTGCTTAGCTTGGACCTGGGGTCCTGGAGATGTGGAGCAGGCTCAGACAGGCCTTCCTACATGCTGCTCTGGGGCCTGGGAACATCAGTGGTAGGGATAGGTCCAATATAACTGGACCTGGCAGATATGCACAACGGCTAGGTGGGGTCTGTGTGTGTGGCCCTCGGGCTGTACTGTCCACTTGCCAGGGCCAGGGCCAGAGTCCTGTGCCTGTGCAGCCTCAGGGCAGGTTCCATGCACAGGGTCCTCGGGGGTGTCTTGTGCTCCTGCCAGCAACAGGTCCAGGGCCAGTGTCCTGGGCCCACAGAGCAGTAGGGCGAATTCCAGGAATGGGGTCCTTGAGAGTGTCTTGCGTGCCTGCCAGGGCCAGGGCTGGAAGTTGGACCTCGGTGGGTAGGGGTTTGGGCACTGAGCCCTGGGGAGTGTCCTGCATACCTCTATCTAATATTCTTTAATAGTTGACTTTATTCTTCCAGTTTAAGTTCTCAGGAGGATGGTCCCAGGCATCTCTGTCTTATATCTAAACAAATTGGTACAAAAGAGAATAAAAAACTCTTCTAGACCAGTTCAAATGGCAAAAATGCTGGTAAGGGCTCTGATTGGCCTGACTTGGTGCACAAGACCACCATGGCAGTCACCCAGGTTAGAAACAAGAGAAGGTGAGATTAGAGGTAGGGAAAGACAGCTTCCAGCACACTGCAGTTATTGAATAAGGCTGGATGAACCCTACAGAGGGTCAGGAATGGGAAAGACTCAAAAATGGAAAATTCTGCTTGGGTACTAGCAGGTTGTACCAGTGGGTACCCACTTGGCAAGGAGAGAGCTACTTTCTCCCCGGTGCTGGACAAGTCTATAAGAAGTATACGACTTGGCTCCTCTCCTAAGTGCTCCCATTTCTTTCTCCTTGTCCTCAGGTCAATTTTGTTCCAATTCACCAAAGGCAGTGAGGTGCCATGGTAAGACAGGTTCAGAAACCAGGAGCCTTGTTTCTATTCTGTCTCCAATTAGCTGTGTGACTTCACGCTTATTTTGCAAACCAATGGAGGTGAACTAGTGAGAACTAATGAGAGTGTGAGGCCCTCCTAGTTCCTTCTGGGAGAACATGGTGTAATAGTGGGCCTTCATGGCAGTGCCACATTTAACTTCTCTCTACATCAATTCATCCTATGCAGTTAACTCAGCCACATCTCCCAACCATTAACCCCTACAAGTTCAGCCACCTACAACCAGCCACAGGCATGACATCAGCTCGGCAATGTGATGACAGGAATATCCCACCACCAACACTTTACCTCATCCCCCACCCCACAGCATTTGGATAGGAAGCATCGGAGCTCAGGGTAGCTACAGACCTAGTTGATTGACAGAAGGGTATGCCTCTCGCCCATCATGGGTCCTTTGTCAGGGTTTGGTTCCTCAAGACCAGCTTCACAGGGTGACATTAGGTGACACAGGTAAACAGAGTGAAGCTGTTCTTTCTCTAGAGATTCTGCTATGCAGATGGTAGCAGCAAGCCCCAAGGAGGGGAGGTGACTTGACAGGATTGTGCATGAGTCAATGTCTGAGCCATAGCTCCATTCTAGGGGTCCCAAGCCTTGATTTCCATGATGGGCTACAACACAGCTATTTTTCAGAGAGACCATGATACAACAGGGAGCAGACCAACCCTCCCTGGGATCTGGGTCCCTTCTTGCTGTTGTGAAGCTCTACTAAGCACCCCATTCTGCCCAGTCCAGATGGGTGCACTCCACATGCCTTTGTTCCTGCTGTCCCCTGCCTGGCCTGCCTTCCCTTGGAGCCTGCACACTTGCCGGCTTACCCAGTAGAGCTCTGCTAACCCCTTGACCTTCAAGCCACCTTGCCTGATGGTTGTTGCTCCTGGTAATCAGTAATGCTGTCTCTCAAAGTTCTCTTATGACATAGCAGCACACTCAAGATAAAAGCCACAGTGCTTCTAGTGGCCCCACCTGACCATAGAGCCTTGTCCCTGCCTAACCCTTCAGCTTCTCTCCCCAGCTGAGGTCCCTGCCCCTGCCCCAGCCACAACAGCCTCCCTCTAGTCCCCAAACCTTTGCAGTACATTCCCACCTGGGACCAGCTCCTGTTGTTCTCCTCTGGCTCTCCACGCTGCTCCCCCTGCCCTTTGTTCTGTCCCCAAGTCACTTCCTTAGAGAGGCCTTCCCCACCACCACATTAAATCTGACTTGGTGTCCTTGAACTCTCAAGTCTAAGACCAATTCATTGACTTCCAAAGCAATTGTGATTGCTTGAAATCCATTAAGCATTTAGTTAGCTGCTTAGATAATTCTCTGTCTTCTCCATGAGAATGCAAGTTCTATGAGGGCTAAAGCTGTGCCATGTCCACTGCTGTTCCCCTCACTCCTAAAACAGAGTCTGGCCTATAGGGGGCCCTGTACAAATAAATCAATGTGAGCAGTTATAATAAAGTGACATCTCATAATTAGAAGGAGCTACGGTGCTCCTAGTGTGTGTAAAGCAGATCTTCTTGTGAAGTTCTAGTCTATGTAAAAGTCTGAGTCAATCAAATTCAAGCTGTCAGCCCCATCCCATGATGTAATCATACGCCATCCTACTAAAAAAAATACCTAATAATGAACAATCTGAAAATTGTTTTAATTTTTTTTAAGAGAGAGAGGGACACTGAGAGAAAGAGAAATAGAAAATCAATTTTATTTGGTTTTTCATGTGGCTTTTGTTGCTTCCATACTTCATTGTGTATGTGGTGGTGGGGTTTGAACCTGCATCTTCGTGCATGCCAGGCAAGTGCTATAACCACCAAGCCACCATTTCCACAATCTGGAAATTTAATGAAGAAAACAATTCTACTGAAAATAGTGTCAAAAATAATACTTAGGAATACATTTAACAAAAGATGTGTAAGACTTATGCTCTGACAACTACAAAGATATTGAAGAAAATCAAAGTTCTGAAAGAAATTACTTGGGAAGACATCATATGTTCATGGATCAGAAGACTTAATATTCCTAAGGTGGAAAAATTCCCCAGTTGATCTATAGATTCACTGCAAATCCTATCAAAACCTGAGCTGGATTCTTTGCAGAAATGGACAAGCTGGTCCTAAAATTCTACACGAATTCCAAAATGAAATTAAAGGGACCTAGAATAACCAAAGTTGGAGGATTCACACTTCCTGATTTCAAAACTTACTTCCAAGTTACAGTAATCAAGACAGTGTGGTACTGGCATAAGAACAAACATGTAGATTAATTGAATCAAATTAAGAATCCAGAAATAAATTTTCACATTTACAGTCAATTCATCTTTAGTAGTGGTGCCAAAGCAATTCAATGGGAGAAATAATAATATTTGCAACAAGATGGTGCTGGGACAACATGAAATTGAATCCCTACATTATACCATATGCAAAAATCACCTAAAAGTGGATCAAAATCCCAAATATTAAAGCTGAAAGTATAAAACTCTTAGAAGAAAGTATAGGGTAAATTTTTGTGATCTTGATCTTGGATTGGACAATGATTTCTTAGATGTGACCCCAAAATGTGAGAGCAAGAAAATTAAAAGTAGAAAAACTGAACTTCTTGAAAATGCAAACATTTTGTGCTTTAAAGAATATCATCAATAAAGTAAAAAGACAACCCACTAAATAGATGGAAATATATTCAAATCATACATTTATAAGAGATTTGTACGTAGCATATAGAAAGAATACTTACAACTCAATAATAAAATGACAAATATCCAATTTAAAGTGGTCAAAGGATGAATGGACATAATCCCAAGAAGAACATACAAATGGTCAACAAGCACATGAAAAGATGCTTATTGTCATTATAGTTAAGTATAAATCAAAACCACAGTGAGATGCCACTTCATACTTTCTAGGACAGCTAGAATCAAAAAGTCAAATAAAAATAACAAGAATGTAGAAAAAATGGAACCCTAATACATACCTGTCAAAAGTGGAAAATGGTACTGACACTTTGGAAGAGTCTGACAGTTGCTCAAATGATTAACATAAAGTTAACATATAACCCAGCAATTCCACTCCTAGAAATATACTCAATAGAAACGAAAACATGTCCACACAAAAACTCATACATGAATGTTCATAGCAATATTATTCATTATAGCCAAAAGGTGGAAACAACCCAAAGTCCATTAATAGCCAAATGAATAAACAGAATGTAATATATTCCTGCAACTGGATACTATCCGCCATAGACAGAAATGGAGTATTGACTCATGCTACCACATGGGTGAACCATGAAAATACACTGAGTGAAAGAAGTTGGTCACAAAAGATCCCATATTGTATGATTCCATTAATTTAAAATGTCCACAACACAGAACCTAAGACAAAGATGAGAAACAACATAGTCATGTTTGCTTGGGGCCAGAGACATAGGACAGATTGGAGGATGGTGGTTTAAGTGTACAGGGTTTCTTTTTGTATAATGGAATTGTCCTAAAATTGATTGTGGTAATAGTCATATAACTCTGAATATACATAAAGCCATTGAATTGTACCCTTTTATGCACAGGTTATGTTACATACTCTATATCTTAATAATACTGTTATAAGCAACAACAAAAAGGTGGGGGGATAACTATGCTGGCCAACATAGGAAAACCACTCAACAGCTCACCCTTCTAGAATTGAGTCAGTGACAGACCCACAGTCAACTCCTATAGCCCTCCTGATATGAAGAGGAGAGCCCCCCAAGTGGGGGAATGGGTCCTAAAAACTTGGATAAAGGCATTGCAAAACACATAGCCTGAGCATGGACCAGATTTGTCCAGGTCTGAGGACAAGAGCATCCAGAGATTTCTTCTAGTCTGTGATGGCAAATCTCTTGTAGCCAGTCCAATCGATTGCAGGGGCCTCCTGAAGCCCATGTCCAGAAGCACTGTGAAGGAGTGTCCAAACTCTATAAGAAAGGGTGTGACATTTGCCAGTAATGTCTGCTAGGATCAGGGAGTGCCAATACAGAAGACAAGATTTACCAACTATGATTCAATTCAGTCCTTTCCTGCAGGGACACTGGGGACAAGGCAATGCCCTGTGGCCAGGAGCCCAGGGTGGACTGAGTGAGTCTTGGCCTGACCCTGCAGCCCTCAGCAATCTGGCCATGTTTACTCTCTCAGCCTCACTTCTCATCATGCCCCTACCTTTGCTGTATCCAGTGCATGACTGACTGTACCTGGACCATGCAGAGTGGGGCCAACCCCAGGCAGAGTGGCCCAGCACTGAGGCTCTGACCCCCTCATGTGCTTCAAAGCTTCCATAAGCCTTTCCTCACCAAAGCCCACAAACACCTCAGGGGAGAGATATTGTTATCCCCACTGGAGGGATGACAACACCGAGGCTCTAAGAGGTGCTTGGCTCAGATCCACACAGCAGAGCTGGGATTCCAAACCCAGTGTAGCTGCCTCAGAGCCTGTGCTGTTCACCTGCTGCATTCACAGCAAGTGCCCGAAAGGGAATCCACCTCTCTGCCCCAGGGGATCCTCAAAGCCAGAACCCTTGGCTTGCACAAGGCCAAAACATGGAGGGTTAATGCTCCCAGGGGCAACCAGCAACCATGGGAGATGTGAGCTGGTGGGTGAACGGCCATCTTTGGAAGGAAGTATACTATGGCTGGTTCTCCACAGGTCTCTGGAGAGTCCTGGTGGACTTAAGCCCCAGTGGCCATAAAGTATGCAGCTTTATTGGCCTGCCCTTCCTACTCACCCTTCAGTTTGGGGGATCAATTTACAAATAAACTGCCTGCACCCCAGTCCTTTGTAGGCTGTACTCTGGGGCTCTGCATCATCATATCATCTTCTTTCACCTCCAACCCATTCATTCCAGTCTCTTCATAGGCTGCTCCAGTAATAGGGAGCCATTCATTCCCCTCTTTGCAACTCCTCCACCCAGCCCTGCCCGTGCCTGCCTATGTCACACTGGTTACTTTCTGTGTCCAGGCAGCACTTCCTGCCCTCAGCACTATCCCCTCTGTTCATCAATCACTCCTCCCATGAGCCCTTCCAAGCTCCCCACAACTAACAATTGCCACCTACTTCAGCAGGATTTAGATCTAAAAGTCGTGGCTTTCCCTGCATCCAGTGAATGGACCCACTGGACACAGCAGGGAGATGGAAACTCAGCTACTTCCTGCATCCACTTCAATCCCAACATCGCTCAGCTCTGGTTGAACTTGTAAACATCCCGGTTTGTTTAAGTGGTACGAAGCAAGCAGGAAGCCAAGGAGAACATCTGCCTTCTGTCCTAGGTCAACACCTGAGAAGGGGGACCACCACACACACCTTCATGTGAGCTTTCCAGACAATCACTAGGGAAGCCATTGGGCCAGCCAGACAGCATCTGTGGCCTGTGAGGTAGGTGATGATCCAGGGACAGCCACAGGTCAAAGTGGAAAGACTTCCATCCAAGTCAAGTAGGAAAACTCAGAGAACATTTGCCCACTCTCTCCATACTAGGCCTTGTGCTGGTTACTGCCCCCAAGCAGGTCCCTGTCCTCAGGCACAACTCAATCTAGGGGGAGTGGATACTTAATTCCAGCTCCTGACTTCTGGTGCCCAAGTTCCAATCAAGAAAAATCATAGTCAATAAGAAGATTAGCTAACATTTATTGAGGGCTTACTCAATATGCCAAGGTTTCCTGAGCATTTTGAAAGCATTGAATTATTTACTTACCACAATAACCCTGGGTGGCATGCTGGGGCTGGCTCCTACTAGCTCACAAGAGCCAGTTGTTAAATTTTCAGGAATTTTGTAAGCAGGGTGTTAAATACAGCTATTATTAAAAAATTAAATTACATAAAGTCACAATTAAATAAATTATACTAAAAACAAAAGTAATAAATTCCCGGAGCTCATCGCTTCCCAATTGTCTCACTGCCTTTTATTGTTCTCCAGGCTCCTAAGATTGTTCTTGTCCACCACATCTGCCTGGTAGAAATGTTTTACAATGGTGGCTCCTGAGCGTCTTTTCCGGGATCTGCGCCTGGTGACGTCACTGTGGAAATGGACAAAGGAGACAAGTCGGGGCTTCATTTCTATGTTGTGGTTGATTTTCCTAGACTCAAGAACATAATGGAGAAAATATTTGACATTCAGTGTAGCCAAGTCACTCATGCTTTTAACAAATGAGTGAAGTTTGTTCATACATCTTTGTTTCTTCATTCAAGGTAAGCAAAAGCACCAACCAAGTGCCAGGAAGGAGCTATCTCCAGAGACCCTACAGTTAGACATTGACAGTGGGTGCTAATTGCCTCTTAGATGGGTGCTCCCCGGGAAACCATTTTACAGAGCAAGAAGGGCCAGGTTAGAAGGGCCAGAGAAGGACCACATGGCAGCTGGCCTCAGCAACAAAGCTCTTGACACTCAGAGCACCCCGAAAACCCTCATTTCTCCCAGGTAGTCCCAGACATGCCCTCGGGGAATGCTGGTATCTGGCCCATTCCATCTGACCCCCAGCCCAGACAAGAGGGGTGAGGCCTATCCCTGCAGGTGGAGCAGAGGGAGCCCAGGGCAGCAAGGGTGTGTCCAGAGGCCAGAGGGAAACCAAGCCAAGTGGGGCAACATCAGTCTGGGGCCTGAGGTGGCACTTCCTGGAACAAAGCTCAGAACAGGATCCAGGAAGTCAGGTTAGGTAGAGAAGTACACAAAGCAGACACCGAGACTCCCACAGCTAAAGCCAAGGCCCTCAATCACTCTTTCTTTTTTTTAAAGAGAAAGGGACAGTGAAAGAAAGAATCAATTTCATTTAGTTTTTCATGTGGCTTTCATTGCTCCAACACTTCATTGTATACATGGTGCTGGGGTTTGAACCTGCGTCCTTGTGCATGCCAGGAAAGTGCCATAACCACCACTCCACCACTCCAGCCCCCTTCAGTCATTCTTCAGGGCCTGAGGACTTGGCCTGAGCAGGCAGGGCACTAAGATGCCATCCTGGCTTGGAAACTCTAAGACAGGCCACTGCAGCTGACCTGGATGCATCCACACCAAGGGGCACCTTCATAGCAAGCCCAAAGGTGGCCAAAGACAAAGAAGCAGATTTGGAGACACTCAGAGGTAAGAAAAGCTGGTGCTAGGGGCTCATTTACATGGAGACAACAGAGTCAAACTCCCAGGATCTCTGAGGTCCTTCCCTTAGTGCACTCTCCACAAATACCTCCAACAGTCCCACTGTCCCCAGAAAAGCAGGGCCCATTTTTCCCTCTAAGACCTTGCACAGGTTGGTTCTGGCTGGGGAAGTCAGGGAATGCTTCACAGAGGAGGTGATGTCTATGCCAATGCTGGAGAAGTGAGCAAAGGTGTAGGTGAAAGGCATCTAACAGAGCCTCTGTGGCTCTTCCACGTGTGCAGAGCATTTGTTGCATGAATATCTGTGCTGTACTAGTACAAGTGCCCATAAACAGCGGAGGCACAGCCTCTCCAGCGTCCAGTAGAAACTCCAGTAATGTGCAGGCTGCATAGCTTGGGCAGGTTGCCCAGCTTTGAGAACGGCAGTCATGCTAGCTGTGAGCCACATGCATTCGCTGATCCAGAACTATGTTTGACCTACAAAACTAGCAATTTCATATGTTCCAACCTAATAGCCTCTCTGTGACTCTGTAAATGGGGTTAATAGCAGTACCACTCTCCCAGGATTGTTGGGGAGATTAAATGAATTAACACCTGCATGAACACCTGGGCTGCAGCCTGGAACACAGCAAGCAGCTGATAACCGCAGCCAGCACTTTCGCAGCACCTACTATGCTCCTGCACTATGCGAATGCACTGACTGTTGAACCCACCAGCTCTTTCAGCCACTGACAATAGCCCTATTCTTATCCCCACTTCACAGAGGAGGAAGCTGAGCCACAGAGAGGCAGAAAACTCACCTGAGTTTGCACCAAATGGAGGTGGGGAGGCTGGATTTGAAACCAGCAGTTTGGGTTGTCACACATGCTTCATTACACAGCTTCTCTGATTGGTCAATGTGAGCTCACTACCACAGATGGTTCCTCTGGAAGGGTGGGTGTCAAGGGAACTTGAGATTCTCTATAGGATTTGGATTTGGGGAGCTTATGCAAATATAAGTGGGGCTGGGCAGGTGGAAGTCTGGAGAGGACCAGAGGAAGTCACCGGCAGCCTGGAGCACTGGCACAGGAGGGCAGGTAGATGTTCAGGGGGAGCTCATGAAATTTGCTATGGAAGCCACCACCTCTGGAGCATTTGCAGGCCAGCACTTGGCAGATGGCTTGGGACCATCACCAGTCTGATGTACAAGGCCAGGAGTCAGGAAGATGTACTGGACCCTGGAGTCTTCTGGGCACCTTTGCATCTGTCATTGTATCTGACTGCAATGACCTTTTGAGAATGATGAATTCTTATATCTGCTTCTACCATCAAAATCTCATACAATTCACTTTTGGACAACCCTAACTCAGAACTCACAGAGAATGGGATTCTGGGAAATGTAACTCCCAGGCTTGGTCAAACCTACAGAACCCAAACCATCACAGATGGTGATTCTGAAAATAGAGTAGCAGAGTGAGTCTGAGGTGGGAAGGCTTGGGCTTGCCCGGTGTTCTTCCTGTTTACTCTTCTCTTATTAACAGAAATCCACTGTCCTGAGGAGAGCCCATTCCTCAACATGACATTCAAGACCTGTCCATCAGAAGCCTGCATCCCAACCTATTTCCAGCTGTGCACTTCCCCCCAGGTTGGCCCTTGCCTTCCTCAAATGCTGAATGCCTCTTCCTGAGATCTGACTTTGTCAAAGTCTCTTTCCTGGTCCAGAAATGTGCTTCTGGGCATCTTCCCTCCCTGCAGCATGGACCTTTATTGCCTTTCTACCCCGTCTGCCTCCCACCTAGCCTGATTGATTCTGGTGTTCCCCATGCAACTCAGTGGCTCGGATGCAGTTGATCTAATCCTCCTTGCAGTGAGTCCTACCAGTCCAAGTGGATGAAAACAGGATTTTCATGACAACTCATTGGACCAGGGGCAGGTTCTTCTCCAAAATTGCCCAATCCATTATAGTCCATTCTCGGGCCAATGATACCTCTCTCTCTTACTGGACAAAAACAAGGACACACATGACTGCTATGCCATCTTTCAACTAGAGAGAAATCAATACTGTGGATGGGGGTGTGGAGAGTAAAAAGGAGCCCGAGTCCCAGGTGTCATCATAGAACTGTCATGTCACCAGCCCTGAGGCCTGGACTCCCTGTGTTTGAGATGATTGTGTTATTGTTGTTGGGTCACTTGTAATTCTAAAAGCATCCCACAGCTAAACGTGCTGCTTTACTATTCATTCCCTCCAAGTTCAGTACAAATGTCACCCCTTCTGGGAGTCCCCCCGCCATACATCCGCAGGGCCCTGAACCTCTATCTCTCCCAGCACTCTTCACTCTTCACCCCAATCCCAGAGGTCTTACTTATCCTGCAAGTTGCTGAACTCTTCAAAAGCAAACCATCTCACTGAGACCAGAGCAAGAGAAATATATCCACTCAATCTCATTCATTCCACATTTGTTCTATAAATAATTCCTGAGTGCCAAGACAGGATTGGCTATGCACATGCACGTGTGCAGGGTGGAGGGGGATTCATGGCAGGACAGACTGCAGAGCAGAGGAGGGAGTGGAACACAGCAGACTTGACTTGAACAAGAAGCTGGACTTGGTTCGGTGCAGGAAAGGAATTAACCTTGGATTTTGGTGGCTTGATTCTCCTTCTCTGTGTTCTCTCCTGGTGTTGTGGGGGTGGGGGATACAGGGGAGCAAAGGACTGAGAAGACTTTGGAAAGATAGCAGAGGGCTGCTAAAGCCAGAATCTCTAGGACACATCTGAAAGAGAAGCTGCAGACTCCCCCCAGCTTTGAGAAAGGAGCAAGCACAGGGGAGCTGAGCATTCATTCATTCTGCTCCTATTGTGGGGTGCTTGTGGGTGCCTGGCACAGTACTTGGTCCTCAGAATTAATCCCTGAACTCAGAGAAAATTGGCCTTATTCTGGCTTGAGGGATTGGGAAGTCCTTTCCCTGAGCGCCAAAGGTATTCATACCCATCCTCCAAGGTGAAGACATTGATGTTAGAATCAATTTAGGGGGTCATGAGTCCACCTTCAGGAACAAGCAGGCTAGATGATATCTGGGGCAGGGAGCAGAGTGTCCCTTCAGTTCCTGGAGAATCTGTGTTAAGCTTGTACCAGGTGGGTCCTGTGGGCACCCTAAATCTCTGAACAGAGGACCTCTTCTCCATGTCCCACTACCAAGCACACTTGCAGTGTGAGCAATGCCATTCACATAGAACAAGTTCTATAAAGAGCTCACCCCTGCATGAATGGCAAATGCTTCCACAGGGGCCATATGTCACTCAGAACTCACATTGCCATGATAGATACCCAACTCAAGCAAAAGGGGAATATATGCACTCACGGAACGCAACAGGGGTTTGTAAGCAGGAAGCAGCAGACCTCAGAGCAGGAACCAGAATTGGATTGAAGCCTCCTCTCTCCCTCTTATTCTCTCTCCATCCCAGCAGGCCAGTCCATGAGCATGCACAAAGCATGGAGGATTCGCCACGGATGGACCCAACCTGGACATGATGCCCCTCCACAAAAAGATTGTGATTGCCTCCACTTGGGTCACATATTCAGCTCCAGACCAAGTCACCAAGACCAGAGAAGTAGAGTCCTATAGAAACATGGCAGCATCTGCAGGAGCCTAGCGGTGGGGGCAAGTAGAACGGAGATTTCTAGAAGAGGGAGAATGTTAAGAAAATAAGGAACGTCCCGGATAAAGTAGGCGGAAGTCATGCAGCAGAGGTTAAAAGGCGAAGTTCAAAAAGATAGGAAGATGCTCTTTGGAAACTGGATGGCAGATACAGATATTTCCCTTCTTTAGGAATGGTGGCATATGGCCACACATGCTGCTAAACCCTCTTGGATCATGCACAGCAGACATCATCAACTGATTACAGCAATCTTTTCCAGTGATCTTGGACCACAGAATGAACCCTCAGCCTAAAACCCAAGCAGGAATGACCAGTCAACTGGAGCTGGCAAATGAAGCGAATGAAACCCCATTTGCCAACAATGGTATAATACAAATAAATAAATAGCATATGATCCTTGTCCCTCATTCCTGGCACAGGGATTCAAACTCTTTTAGAATTTCCTAAGTGATAAGAAAGTCTTTTGTTATTCATAATGAGCCCACCCTGGACTGACTCTATGCTCACAAGGTGATTTATGGTGGGCCCTTAGGTAGAGTCAAAAGGAGGAGATGGGCAGAAAGGCCAAGCACAGATTAGATGGCTGGAACTTCACCCGCCACACACACACCCCACAGACACACACACACCCTTCCCATTGCTCAGGGAGAAAGGAGGACTGGAAATTGAATACAATCACATGTCAATCATTCCAACCTAATGATGCATCAGATATAATACATGAAGCGCAAGGCTGGGGGATACTGTTCCCAGGCTGCTGGAAGGGTGCTGCAACTTGACTGCATTGGGAGAAAGCATTTGGAAGCTCTGCAACCTCCATCACATCCCCATCTCCAAGACCTTGCCTATGTATCTCTCCATCATGCTGCTCCTGTGTATCATTATAATAAAGCAATAGTCATAAGTATAGCTCTCTCTGCAGTGCTCCTCAACATTCTAGTGAACTCTCAAGGGTAATGGACAAGGGTAATGGGAGCCCCTAAAGTTGTAGTTGGCATCTTGGACTGAGCCCTTAACTTGGGTCTTTCCCAGGAAGTGAGTTTCAGAATTGATCAAGACTCCTAGTTAGTGTCAGAAAACTTGTGCTGGAAAGTTCCAGTGATACTCTATCCTTTGCTGTCAGTTGTGTCTACTAAGAAACCTCTAAAGACAACAGAAAGCACCCATAAAGACCCATAGCAAGGATTAACAATGATGGCCAATTCTAACTTACCACCTGTTTTTGTAAGTAAAATTTTATTGAAACAGAGCCATTCTCATTCCATTATATATCATCTATGACTGCTTTCAAACTAAAACAGCTGAGTTGAGCAGTTACAACAGTTGTATGCCCCACCAAGCCTAAAACATTTACTACCTTGCCCTTTATAGAAAATAGGTTGTTGGTCACAACCCAGGAGATGTTGTCTAAAACAAGACTGTAGCTCCCAAATCCCTTTAAAGTCTCCTGCTTTATTTTGAAGTCTCAGGTAACTGTTGTGGTCCCTCCTATTTTATGTGGCTTTGTGTATACATTTCACATAAAAGTAATTTTAAAATTATGGACCTCTAGTTAACTAAAAGTGCCAGGAACATGGTCGGCATTTTAAAGATGTTTCTAATCTGGGTCAAACCACAGTTCTGCAGCATGCTTACGGCCACAGGTTCTGCTTGGTTGGTGAATAGCAGGGAGGGGAGACAGTCTCTGTTCCTCCCAAGGAGACGTGGGCCATGAAAGCTCCGCTGGAAGACTGGGGCTGAGGGGTGAGGTGTGGACACGGTCATTAGCTGCACACACGAGGTTCCTCTAGAAAATGTTAGGAGCGGCAGGAAGATCCAAACTATGGGTTTAAGCACTGATGCAGACAGGCAATTCCTAGTAAGTGTGCAGTGGGGTCCATACTTCCCTCACTCTCTAAATGACGATGGCCACCTTGAATTTCCAGTTGTTGATTCCAGCAAGGAATCTTCTGCTGTGTTCCATGGGTCTTTGGTATGATGTCACTTATTGTTCTCAATGAAAACTTCTGTAAACTGTTCTGTGAATCCCTCAGGTACCCCCAAACTTCTAAGGACTACTGGAATAGAAAGCAGGGTCTAGGAGAATGAGGTCCTGGATCCACAACAGCCTGAATCACAGAATTTTTTTACTACCTATTTTATAGGTTGAGAAAAGGGATTGACTGATAACATCAGGTCTAAAAATGTACAGGTCTAAATGGTTCACTCAAACTCAAACACTTAGAACAAGAGAGATATATGAATGAGCTAGTTAGGCAAAGAATAGGACAACAGGGAGTGGTAGGGCCTGTGGCAAATAGCTAAAGTTAATCAGGTGACCCAGGTATCTAACCACGTGGAGCTACAAATTCAGTGTATCTGAGTCTTGCAATTTTTCAGTAAATCTGGAAACTTTTATAGATATGTCCCAATTATTAAGATACATGGGGGCTAGAATGATGGCTCAGTGGTTATAGCAGTTGTGGGCATATGTGAGGATGCAGGATTTTACCCCAGCACCATGTACACAACCAAGTGTCAGAGTAACAAAAGCCACATGAAAAACTAAATAAAAATTAATCTCCCACCCCCACTGTCCCTCTCTTAAAAAAAAAAAAAGACACGTGCAGGTCAAACAGAATTATGTTTGTGAACCAGATACAGCAAATAGTGAGTCTGAAACTCCTGGCTTGGGCAATGCCTTCAAGAAAACCCAGCCAGGAAGGCTGCTGTTTCCTCAGTTCGTTCCATGGGACAGCATGGGACAGCAGGAAAATCCACCAGAAGCACAGGCTTCCCAGCCCTGGCTCTGTGAACTAGTCGTGTGAACTTGGACAAGATCCTGAATTCCCTTAGCAGGCCTCTGACAATGACAGTGATAATAGCACAGTCCAGGTGAGTAGCAGGGAGGGAAGACAGTCAGGGAAAGCCCCTCCTCGCACAAGTGGCAATGTGGTCACAGGATAAAGGGTGCTGTTCTCAGTGTGAATGGCACGCAGGGCACGGTGGAGGTCTCCTGACCGGCCCCAAGGGCACGGCTGGCCCAGGGAGCCAAGCCCCCACTACTAAGGGAGATGACAAATGACCACCTTCCCTGTCTGCTGCTCAGTACACAGATGAGGAACGAGAGAGTCCTCGGAAAGGAGCGAGTGCCCGGGCCTGCGGCTGTCGAGTGGGATCATTAATAAGATAGATGTTCTTAACGGCTCCAAGAAGGATCATGGAGCTACTCATTATCAGGGGTTGAAATCGCTAATTATTCGTTTTCTCTGCAGCTGTCACTCGCCGCACCCACCCAAACCCTGGGCCGGGCAGCGGTCCTTTCTCCCACGGCCAACAGGGGGCCACCAGCACGCATGGTCGGCCTCGGGGGCGAAATCTTTCTCCTGCATTAAATACTTATTAAAGTTGATTAGAACTCAATGCACCATAAAATCTCTTTCAAGTCAGTGAAATGCCGTTGGCTATAGATTTTTTCCCCCAATTCTATCCGAAAGGAACTCCCAGAGAGTACTGGGAAAAATTAGATGAGGGTTGAGGAAGGGGAAGTACTGCATTCCGGATTGAAAGGGGAGGAGGTAGATTTAGAATATTTAAGGGAGAAGATAGCAAATCCTGGAATGAGGACGAAGTAGGGAGTGCGGATTCCAGGGAGGCGGGAAGGCTGCCGGATGCACGTATTTTTAGGAACGCTATTACCCTGGACCTAAAAATATGAGCTATGGCTTTCTTTAAAAGCGATCTAGGCCCTATTTACATTTCAGAGCAAACAGCATATTGTTTTCATCAGGGGGAAATAAGCACTCATGTTTACCTTATGTTTCCTTCAAAATATTTGCATTTCAAAGCCTTCTGAGCTTTAAGTTTCAGGGCTGTTGGAAACATGGCACCTGGGCTTCTCCCAGATGGGCCATGTTTACAGCGGAAATCCATACCACCCAGACAGAATGGCAACCCAGAAAGGACAGGGCCTCTCCAAGGACCAGGACACACCCCCCAGGGATGCTGCAGCTGGGACCCCAAGCTGGTGGCCAGATGAAGAGACCGAGGCCCAGGCAGCCCAGTCCACAAAGCTTGCATGCATACATGAGTCTTCCTCCTGGTGGGTTTTGAGAATTTTGTTTTTGTTTTTGCTTCTTATTTGTTTTGTTTGTTTGTTTGCTCATTTGCCTTGCAGATGAGGGAATGGATAGTGCTGGTCCACACAGACCCTGGGAGCCCTGCCAAGAGAGGAGGAAACAGGCCTTCCTGGCCCCCTCAGGTGTTCAGACCAAAGCAGAGACCATGTGGAGAAAGTGGCCATCCCGGTACCCACGGGCTGGGACAAATGACTTTGATCAACTCCCTCTTCTTGCTCTCATTCATTCACTCATTCATCAAACAGTTATTGAGAGCTAGGTAGGGACTGGGGCCACGTGATGAACAAAGCCATCAAAGCTGACATTTTTGGAATGTTCACTCTGTGCCAACCTCTGCTCTTGGCTCAGATTTAGAGCTGGTCAACAGGCTTTTAACAAGCCCAATTCCTGAGCCACACCTGAGCCACACCCTGGCCAGCTGATTCCAGCCTCTGCACCAACTGTGCTTCACCAAGGTAGTGCAGCAGATGCAGGATTTGATCTAGGGAGGGATCCAGAGGCTGCAGGCTTAAGAGCTCTGCTGTGGGATCTGCTAATGCCAACACTGTGCAAAGGGAGCTCCTGCCCCGGAGAGAGTCCAGTGAACAGACACTGTGCAGAGAGGCCTTCCAGTCAGGAGCCATTCCTAGTTCTAGTCCTTGCCTGCCTCTGGCTCTCGTTCATAACCTCTCCTGAGCTAGGATTCTGGCCACCCAGATGATCTGCCCAGAGCTTCCAGGTTTTCTTTCACAGTTAAAGGACAAGCATGTGAAGAGAACTCTCTTTACCTTTTCTAGCCCATCCTCAGCCTCCACTTGGGAAGATTGGGAAGATGTGGTGTCTAGAGCTGCTAAAGCCATCTTGGGGCCATGAGAAGAAGACTGATAGCATTGCAGACACAGCTGGGACTGTGAACCAAATGTGGAAGAGCCCTCTCCTCTGGATGCCTGGTTAAAGAGAAAAACCAGGATGTCTTCCTTGCTCTCAAGTGTTTAGTTATTTGGACCTGCATCAGTGAGAATCAGCTTTAACTGTGACTAACAGAAAGCCCCAAACTACCAATGGCCTATCCAAAATGGAAGCTAATCTCTCTCTCATAGAAAAGAAGTCTAAAGATAAGCAAACAGAGTAATGGGGCAGCTTTAGAGTCATCAGAGAGCCAAGCATCTCTTCTTTTTCTATTCTGCCATTATTAGTATGTGACTTCCCTGAATGTAGCTCAGACAGGGCTACCCAAGCTCCAGGCATCTCATTTGCATTCCAACTAGCAGGAAGGAGGAAAGGTGGAAGAACCATGCTCCCCTCCTTTTAAGAACACTTCCCAGGAGCTCTCTTCTTTTGACTAGAATTTAGTGACATGACCACATTTGGCTATAAGGGAAGCTGGGAGCCTTGCTTGTTCTGGGCACCCATGAACCTAACCCAAACGAGATTCCACTGATAAGGAAGAGAAATATTTGGGAGACTGTGGCAGGTCCCTTTGCACACTGGGAAGCCAGTGAGATAGGTCTGAAAGTAGTCGTTCTCAGAGGGCTTGTCTACAGTGATGTCCCACACCTACCACAAAACCTAAACCATGCATTGTTTCCTTCATCAAGAAAGTCTTGTGGCAAAAGTTATGTGTGTGTTATATTAAAACAACTAAACATGTGCTCCGTGTGGTATTTGCTCTATACTCTAATACAAGCTCCTTAATTCCCTGTTAATAGTTTATGGACCAGTCCCTACCTGTGGATCAACGCTGGAACATCACAGCCCAAGGAGACTACTCATGGGAAACTGCCCTCTTGGATCAGAGGAAAGGCCACTATGCACTGCTCTTGCATAAGTCTCGCTGTCTCTTAATTGTTCCAGTGCCCAATACCAGCTCACTGCATCCTGCCAGAGGTGCCTGTGGTCTTCGGCAGGAGGAGGGAGAAAAGGGTCTGAAACCCATTCCCTGGAGAGAAACTAGTGCCAATATTAACTCCAGGCAGCATCTCAGTCCTCAGGCCATCTGATAGGAAATAAGGAAGGAGCCCCACAGACTGGCCTGAAAGCAAAAGAAAGAGACCCTCAGGACAGTAAAGAGGGCTGGAGTCCCTCAGGAGCTCCCCCAGTCTAGAACACGGTGCTGCCAGCCTGGGTCAGACTGTCCATCAGGAGGCTGTCCCCCACCCCATCAGCTGCTTGGACAAGCAGTTGTGCTAGTCATCTTGGCTTCCTCAATGACCCTGCCATGCTTGCTCCAAAGCCTGGCCAATGAGTACTAGTACCTTCCTTGTGCAAAGTGCAGTTATTAACCCCCTAATAACAGCTCATGCCAAATGCCTTTGCATCCATTCATGGAGTATTCTGAATGCATTAGTGCTTGATGGGTTTGCCGAGATCACTCAATGACATAGCATGGTCCACAAGGGCCATTGTACAAGGGTGGCTTTCAGGATAGGAGGTCTCTGATTTGAGCCCAAAACTAAATATGACTAGTTCCCCAAGTAAGGGCTCATCTACCTGTCAATTCAGGCTTCACTGGGATAGCCCAATGGCCCATTTATGTCACAATATTTGGGAAAGGGACTCCTACTCCTCCAAGCAGGACTCTAAGGAGAGGAGGGAGGGGTCTGGAGAAGTCACAGAAGCCACTCTTGCAAGATCATCCAGCCTACCTGCACACTGGGCGAAGGGCTGATCTGAGGTGGGGGTGATGCAGGGGAGCAGTGAATCTGGATCCAAGGCCACACCAAGAGTGAAACCTGCACATTGCACTTCCTGCGGGGAGTTGTGCTGGACACACGGGATGAGTGGAGAACACTGGCAACGCAGCGGCACCAGCCTCTCCCAGAGGCCCTTTGTAGCTCACTGTAGGGTAAGACTGGAGTGTTCATGATCCATCTTCTAAACACTACCCTGAGAGATAAGGTCACAGACTGGGAACATCAGAGGTATAGCAAGCCCCCAGCTGGCTGACCCCAGGGTCAGGGCCAAAGCTCCCACCCCTAGACCTGGCTTGTCGGCCCATCTGCTGGAGAGGAAAGGCAGCTCTGTGCACCTTCCCCTGGGTGGTGGAGCCCTGCCCTGCACCCAGCCCCTCATCTCCAGATCCCCGTATTACGTAAAGGGAATTGGGGCTCAAGAGGGGTGGGTAGCCGGTGGCAGCCCAGACAGGCACAAGAGGCAGTGAATGAGATTCTTTGTTTAAGAAAGGCGTGAGCTGCTCGCCGACATGTCATTTTGCTGGAAATGCGATTTACCCTAACAAGTACAGAGCCCTACATGACATGTTGAAAAGTGTATCTCTTTGAGAAGCTGCTCTGTATCTCAGAGGCATCGTCAGCACGGCACCGTGTAATGTGGCAGTTGCCATGGCAACACCTTGTTTTCCATAGACAGGAAAATTCAGAGTGGCTAAGTCAATTGAGAGGCCCCAAATAATGTCTGGAGACCAGTCTAAGATGTGACACAGGCTTCCGTGCTCACAGAGCCCGGGGTGTGACGGGGTAGAGGGGGTGTCGGAAGCACCTTATGTGTGTTTCATGGAGAATCCCCAAGATGATGTTCAGGGTATCCCCCTCATTTGTCAGAGACTTGGCGATAATGAGATTTGCCCCAGGCCACCCAGCAAGGTAGTGACAAGGCTAGGGTGACCAGACTCCCACCTCCCAGGGCAGGTGATGCTCACCCCTGAAGTGACGTTCATTCCCTTTTCCCTCCTTCAGTGCTCCCCTGTTCCCATCTTTTTCTCCTGCTGTCCTGAGGACACCAGACAGCAGCAGCCAAGTTAGATAGAGATGTGTCCCTAGCATCTTCTCCCAGGTGGACAGGCCACTGACACATGCCATGGGCACGTGTGCTAGGTGTGCACTCCCCAAGCACAGGGCAAGACCCACTCAGAGAAGGTGCTCCATCTGGGGTGTAGTCCTAGTCTTGGCTCACACCCTGGGGCCCCCTAACACTGGGGCCATAGCACCACCACCTCAGGGCATGGCAGCGTCTTACCAAGATGGATACACATGAGTGTGACAGCCTGAACTCAAGGGGTGCGGGCACGCACCCACAGAGTCGTGCACATGGGCTGCAGCCCAGACTCTGCCCTCCTGCAGGGCCAGCAGCACAGTCCACGGGGAACAGGCATGAAGCAGAGGCTGCTCTCCCTCCTCAGTATGGAGCTCTGTGCCCTGGGAGGCATGGGGGCAAGGTGCTCACAGGGACTCAGCCCGGATTGGGTCCAAGTCCTGAGTCAGCACAGGTTGCCTGTGGTCCTTCCCGTCTACCTTCCCTATGTTGCTCGGGGTCCAGGACTCCCTCAGGTATCTTTGGATTGTAAACTTCACCCTCCTTCCTCCCGGGAGGAGGCTGGCAGCTAGCATAGGGCAAGAACAAGGAAAGCATCCATCCTGTTCTTTAATCTCTGAACATAAGTTAGCAAGGGGGACTAGGGAGTTACAGTGGGGGAGAGGCACATCCCCCCTTCAACTTCCCAGAGGAAAAATTTCATATAACTGTCAGACATGTAATAGAACTGTCAGAAGTACAGGAAACCAGCTACACAGATTACAAAAACATATGTCAGGGACCTATTGGTTTTGTGACAGTGTGAAAATCACAATTTTTCCATCAAGATAGAAAATAGAAACAGAGGAAAGCCAGGAGCACCCCAGCACACATTCACTGACAGCAGCAAGTCCATCCCACCACGGTGGAGGGAGCCCAGAAGCAGGTCTATGTGAGCAGGGCTTTCCTTGGCACTGAGCCATGTCCCCTTCCCTTCTCTGGAGAAGGTGTCCAGGCTCCCTGCAGACCCTCTATCAGAGCAAGGAGAATCATGTTCCTTCATGTTGCAACACCAGGCTCCTGTCCTGCACTCCCTTCCAGCTAGTGACTGTCCTCTAGTGATAGGGCTTAGGGCTTACAAGAATCCCATACAGGGACCGGGTCACACGTTGGATGGGCCACTCAGTGGTAGAAAATCCGGCCTCAATCTCAGACCTCCCACCCTCCATGAGGAACACAGTGCAGACCCTTCTGCCCAGGAGTGTAGGAGGAGGTGGGGAAAGCAAAGGACAAGAGGTCATGGGCAAACCCACAATGCTGTGAGAGTGGCCCACATCTTGGGCTCCTGGTCACTGTGTGCAAGGGGCCCACTCTACGGAGTGACTTTTCTCCAAGCAGATTCAAGTCCCAGGCCAGCTAGCTCCCAAATGCTTCCTACAAGTAGCTGGGAAAGCATCCTTCTGTCAACCAGAGTCAGAGGAGAGACCAATTCAGATTATCCATGAGCACAGGGACAGTTCAGGGACAGCTCAGGATCAAACCTAGCTTGTAGTGGACAGACTTGGGTTCCAATCCCAAGCCCAGTTCCTGCAGCCTTGACCAATGCCTTTGATATCTCCAAGTCCAGCTCTTCTGGAAAGTTCAGAGACAAGAAGACTGGTCTTTCTGCATGGAGGGGTGTGTGAGATGGAAAATGTGCCTGCAGGTACCCAGGAAGTGGCTACTGGGAGGTCTGCCCCTGTCAACTGCAATGGTATGGCATCTTTGCACATCGTGCTGCTGTTTAGAAGCGTTTTCCTCCTAGAACTTGCTGAGCCTTTGTTCCTTATCTGTAAGATGGAAATGATGAGGCCACCTCGTGCTCTACCTTTCGATTTCCGAAGCACTTCCTTCTTGTGTTAGTCTGAGTCCTCCGAGAAGCTGACACCCAGATGGAATTCGATGCACAGGGAATTTATTAGAGAAACATTCTGCGGGAGAAAATAGAAGTGGGAGGGAAAGGCTGAGAGAGATGCATCGGATCACAGTGCAGGCCTCACCACCAGGGGACAGGGGCCTCACAAGAAAGATTTGGCAAAGCCAAAACTAGTGGCTTCCCCTGGCTCCCGCTGTGCTTGGTCCCTACTGGGAACACAGACAATGGTGGATGTCAGAGCTCAGGGTGGGGACCCTGTGTGAGCTGTGATACCAGGCAGGTTCCAAGGCTACCACAGTGTCCCAACTCCCATGCTGTCCCTCTGCCTGCAACACTGTTCACCTTTCTGTGCCTAACCGATCCTAGCCCATCTAGCGAATCTGAGAGCACAGGTTGCTTCCTCCAGAAAGAACCCTCTCTGATCTCTGCCCCTTTCCCTCTGCTGCATACTATAATGGTGTAGAGAATCCCTGTTTCCCCCACTACATTGTACATCCTGCTCATGTTTGGGCCACACTTCCCACCCCATCCTGCCCTGGGCCTGGGGTTGGGCCAGAGCTCATGAATATTGCTGAGCGGTGAGAAAAGATAAGTGGCCCAGAGGCTGGCAGGTGTATCTGAATTTGGGAGAGCTGATTCCAGAACCCTTCATCTGTCCCATCTTGAAGTCCCCGCTGGGAGAGGTACATAAATTATGAGTCACAGGGCACAGGCACTAATGAGTCAGAATGAGAGGTGGCATCCATAGGATCTGCCCAGCCACTACCTGGGTCCACATCCAGGATTCTGGGGTCTGTGCATTCCTAGGCCAAGAAATAGACATGTATATGGGACCCTTCTTGATGCTGGCTCAGGAAAGACAGCACCCAGGAAGCAGGGTCTCCACTAATGGGCTAGGGAAGTACCTACAGTCACCAAGCCTCAGTCTAAAAAGGGAAATCTGTTCTCATCTACTCCACAGTTTCAGTTGGTGAATTACCTACAGGCTGACCTGTAAATCCCCTTAAACGTCTTGATGGCCAGAGGAGGCTCTGAGCAATCAGGATTCCCCAATCTGGTCACTCCTAGATGTTAACAATTGTGCCTGTTGATCCCAGTAGCTTACAGAATGTTTTCCTTCTCTGTGTGTCCCATGACATCATGAAAAGGCGAGGAAGCCCTGATTCTAGTCTGACCCCATTATGCAGATGAGGAAACAAAGGCCCGAGAAGGGAAAAGAGCTTAATCAGAACGTACCTGGAATGGGGAAGTCAGGTTCTCATCCTAGGGCACCTCAGCCCCTTGTCAGCTCCAGATTCCTCTGGGCCTCCCAAAGCCAAAGCTGCTTCCCTTCCACCCACCAGGATGTCCAGCCCGAAGATCCCTGCCTCCTCCTGGCATCCTCTGCAAATAGTGAGCTCCCCTCTCCGCAGCCATCTCCACCTTCTCTGATTTCCCTCTCGTCGGGGAAGGCACCATGCACGAGTTGGATGTTCAGCTAATAAATATGTATGCGGGATTTTTATTACTTAATAGTTGTAAGGTTAATCGTCGTGGTGAACGCCTATATTTAATGTGTCAATGGAGCTGCAAAATGCCAAACTGAATAGCTTTAACACACATTAGTTCTACTTGTGAATCTACAAATAGGAACCTTGTCAGAAAAGTATTCAAACCAAGATCAGTATTGATTTTGGTCCTCGGGAAAGGCAGTGGACTGTGACAGTTTAAAATGATAAATGTCTAGAGAATTATTTGCCAGTATTGATAAAAAGAAGCAGATATAAAGCTGACAGTCTCAGAGGAGGCGTTGCCGCTGAGTGTGGGCAGTCTATCTAACGTGGTTAGGGGCTCTGAGCTAATCTCCCCTTTGATATGGAGAAGATCTGGGGCTGATCTGGCCCTGCCCTCATGCTCAGGACTGGTAGCAATTACAAAGAAAGGGGCTCTCTGAGTGTCCCAAGACAGCTTCACGTTGCCACAACGGAATACCTGAGGTGATTACTCAACGTAGAGTGAAAAAAGATTTATTTGATTCATGTTTCTGGAGGTTCCAGTCCAAGATCAGGTGGTCCTTGCTTTGGATCTCTAACAAAGATGGCAACTTCAGAGAGTGGATGCTGGCACCAACTGCTCACATCATGAGCCACGAAGGAGAAAGAGACTGAGAAACTGGAGTCCCACAATCCCATTTGAGGGCATGTCCCAAATGACCCAAGGATCTACTCCTAAAGGTTTTAGCACCTTCCAGTACCATCATCTTGGGGACCAAGTCTTTAACATGTGGGTCTTTGGAGGGACATTCAGCCTAGAAAAAAGAAAAAAGAAAAGGAAAGGGAACTATTCTTCCCCAGACCACAAAGCTGTGCCAAACTGAGGGGAGAAGCAATGGGAGGTGTTCCTCAAGGACATGGGACCAGCCTGATGCATCTGAGTTAGAGTCTAGAGCAGTGACTCTTGGGAGGACACTCGTAGGTCAGAACTGGGGCTCTAGGCCCTTGACACTGGTGGAAGGTAGCAGAGAGCAGGCTGCTCCCTGAAGGGGCCCGCAGGCAAGAGAATGGACTGCCCTGAAGGGCTGGAGCTGATGGCAAGGCCTTTCTGATGCCTGGGCCCACTGGACTGTGCAGTGGAAGGCAGCCAGCACAGTGAACTCTGATTCACAGCCTCAGCCACAGCACTGCCACATGCCCACCAGTCTGTGTGTCCTGAGGGCAGGTGCAGAGTTTCTTCCCCTGGAGCACATCACACCTGTCAAGGAAGGTGCTCCATGAGAACAGGTGACACTTCGCCACATCCAGAACGCTGGTTCTGTGCACTTTGTGGGATGCTTACCACCCACTTTCCATCAAGAAGCATCTGTGGGCCTTGGTCACCAGAAGATTCCCAGGGGGAACACGAGAACACAGATCCAGAGCATTGGACGGCTCATGAAGCCAACAGGGTGCTTCCAGGTGGGACACCGGGCAGGCCCAGCATTATAATCACATCAAGGCCTCCCGACAAGGCAGCAGGGGAGAACGGCCATGTCCTTCTTGCACAAGAACACTGGTCCGTGCCCGGCACATGGCTGCTACTGTATCTTCTCCTTCATGCTTCAGGCAAGATCCTGACACTACCTGGAGCAGGGAGACTCTAACAGGCTAGAGATATCCCAGAGTTGAATCGCTCACTATGCAGGCTCAGAGAAAGCAAGCTGCTCACCCAACATCACAGCAGGGTGGCAGATCTGACACCACGACAACGAAGTCTCTCACCTCCCTGGAAGTTGGTTTCTCCAGCAACCCACAGCATCTTGCAGGAGTATCTTTGTGCCTCTGTGTAACTGCTAGACCCCCACAGCCACACAAGTTTCCGCTAGCTAATATAACCGCTGCAGGACGCGTGGCTACAGTGGGTATGATCTGCTCTAGACTGGAAATCAAAGACCTGGGGACTAGGACCATGCCTGACGCTTCTCCTTTCTGGGCCTCCAGGAACTCAGGAGGCTGTTTCCTCAAGAGGGAAGGGAACATCAAGGTCCAGGTCAATGTGCACCTAGGAATGGAGATGCCCTCCATGCACAATAAGAAAGGACTCCAGAATCCCACCCTCTGCTTCCACCCAGGCAGCTTTGCGGGCAATTGCCTTTCATGCCGGCCCTCTGCTTAGAGTCAGTGAGCAAAGGGATTCTGCTCTTAAATAAATGTGATACACACACACCCAGCTCCACCCCAGAAAGACACTTTAGGAGGCTATGCTGGGGCTCACTGCCCAAGGACACCCTTAGCATCTGAACCATTCACTGACCCAAGACAAAGTTTTGAGAAGAACTTTGACAACCACGGCTCTGAGGGGACTGCCAAGAGCTTAATGAGGTTGGGCTGGTGCCACCTGGGAAGAGAGGTACCCTGCTTCCTTCTTTGAATGGCCAAAACCAGAACCCTCAGCATGGGGAGGAACAGATGTCCCAGCCACAGGGCATGCCACTAGCCTCTGGCAAGGAGAACAGACAGAGACCAGAGAGAGCAGGCCAGCACAGCTTGGGTGGACAGGGAGAGTAGGAACATGTTGTTTTGTGGTCCTGGGATGAACAGACTGGTAAACTCATTTAATTTTTCCTCATTCTTCCCAGAGATGCAGGGTCAGAGAGGCTGACATTTCAAAGACCCAAAAGCAGAGAAAGAAGTATCCCCAGAGCTTGAAATGCCTGGCAAATTAGGTGGAAGAATGATGAGTCCTGCAGTCAGGATAACCTGAGCCACTCCAACCCTCAGGCCAGGAGACTGCAGCCGATCAGAGAATCACAAGGAGTCCTCGAGCTGCCTGAGAACAAGAGGTCAGTAAAGAAGAGGCCACAGCTGGATCCAGCAACAGCTCAGGCAGCTGATGAACACTGGGAGGAGATGATCAAGGCTCCATGCTGACCAAAGGCAAGAAGGCAAGCCCCTGAGGACTCCTAGAAATGGCAGCCATGTAGACCCAGGAGGCAGGCAGTTGGTTCGCTGCTGGCCACTGCATTTTAAGAACTGTGTCAGACCTGCCTTCCTGACCCTCTACACTCTCTGTCTGCACAGATTCAACTGTTCTTCTGAAGGGAAGGTCAGATTCAACACTAGCTAGTTAGTAAACAGGCGCTTATCAAAACATATGACCCCCTCTGTCCTCTGAATCTAATACCATTGCCATGTGAATCCCAGACCCCTAGCCAGACCCTGGAGCCTGGTGGAGACCCAACTCTTGTAGTGGCAGGGACCATTCTTCATGTAGAATCTTCTTTAGAGTCATGAATGTAGGACCAATGAAAGCAGAGCTGTATGATTAGTGTGGAGGCGGTGGCTCTTTCCTATCTACCCTTCCCCTCCACAACCCTGCCAGTGAACCCAAGGGTGCCAGGGCACACAGTTTGGAAACCAATGGTTTTGTCCAATCCCCTCATTTTACAAATAAGATAAGAAAATGGAGTTGGAGAGAGAGGAAGGGGTTTGCTCAAGAAATGTTTGGGACCTGGGACACTGCAGGAAGAAAAGTCCTGGCCATTGTTTTTTTAGAATCAGAGAACCATGGCCCATCCAATGTGGGGACAGAGGACACAAGAACTGCTCTGTCCCTTATGGCCTTTCCCTTTCTTCCCCTTTCCATAGCGAGCAGACGCAGGCCGGGAGCCCTCGCTCCTGCTTGTAATTACCCTGTGATAGATGTTGGTGTGACTGCTGAAGGTATCTGCTGCAGGCTTTATGGTCATTTTCCAACATCCCAGACCTCTTAAACTCTCTTGTGGGAGCAGGTTAAGATGATTATGCAGATGGATGGACCCTGGTGCAATATTATGTCAGCGATGGAGATGTAAGAGCCACAGATGGGCACAATTACAGCCCAGAGGAAGCTGCTGCTGTCTGTGCAAAACCTGAGAATCTACGCAAGAACCCTGGGTTCCAAGAGCAGCGCACACACACACACACACACACACCTCTGCTGCCTCTCGAGTTAGTTGTCTGGCTACAATCAGACTCTGTTCTCATGGAAACGTAAAATGTCAGCCACATCTGTTGGGATGCCAGGAAGGCACAGGTTGCCAGGAGAGGTAACCATGACCCAAGTAGGAGCTGTGCCCAAGCTGGTTTCACAGGGACCTGGAGAGCCAAAATAGAGGTGGAGACAGGCCCCAGAAGGACAGCCCAAGAACAGCCAAGAGGACCAGTATACTCTTGTCAATCCCTGAGCAAGTGCGAGGTCAAGATGCTAATTCAATGCCTTGGGCAGCTTCTGGGAACAGGCTGCACATCTAACCTTGTGCTTCCCAGAAGAGAGGAAGAAGCGACCTCACACAGGCTGCTTTCCTAAGAGAGAAGCTTGCCACTTCAGGCCCCCTTCTCCTGGTTCCAAGTGCGCAAGCAATGTGTCCCCCACTAGTTCCCGGACAGCACCCCTCCCACGATAGCACAATCACTAGTTCCTTACGGTTGCTCCTCCAAATATCCTGCTTTCTGCAACAGCCAATGGCACCACAGCAAAATGGAGCTCAGAAAGGTAATTCTACTGGGAATGAAATGCAAGCCAGGTAGAGACTGGCCCGCCTCAAAATGAAGGTGAAGCACGGCTCTCCTATGGGATGGGGGGCAGCGCAAACTTCCAGCAACCCTGCAGAAGCAGTCTTCTCCGGACCACAGAGTTTGCGATGGTCATCAGAGTATGCAATTGTCATCTCCAAGAGGAACCATCAGGGCACACATCCTGTGTTTCCACAAGGGTAGAGCTGTATTCTCCAACCTTTGTCAAAAGCAAAGCATGGATGGTATGCACAAAGTACCCAGGACAGAAAAATATCCAAAAGAGCATCATTCATGGCAAAAGGTGTATTTAGAAATGTGCCTGCCCACGACTGGCCTGGCATTGGTCTTTGCAACTCATCGTAAAGACTGCCTCCAGATACAGTTGAGCCTCCTGCTCTGCTGACAGTCCACATCTGGGCTGGCATGGGGACTGGGCTGAGCCTGGGCCTGGCTCAGAGGAACAAGGACAGAGTTGGCACATCTTTTCTATATAGATTCTACTCCCCTACATCTGAGTACAGGAGCTCAATGAAGCCCAGAACCCATATCTTCTGAAGCCAGGAACTGGAAACAGAGGGGAAAATGGATTCTTTCTTGCTGCAAGAACAGCAAATCTAATACCAGCTTACATCACCAGGACTGTGATTGGAAACTCCCATTGTGAGCAGCCAGTGTCAGGCCCTGGGCACTGTCATTGTCACCTTTACCCTCTCCATGTCTCACATCAGGCCTGCAAGGGGAGAAATGATCCCTATTTTACATGTGGGGATACTGAGGCTCAGAGAAGCAGCATAACCTCTCGGGGGCCACCCAAGGCATAGGGGATCAGGCCTGGCCTACAGAAACTGCAGAGGTGCCCAACAGACCAAAAGAATCAGCATCAGAGGAATTTGGATATGAACACACCTGGGCTAGAATCTCAACACAGAAACTTGTTTTACTGTGTGAGCTTGGCCAAGTAATTTAACTGCTCTTGAGGTGGTGTATATTAAACCCACTTCTAAGAACCAGTCTAGACCAACAACACTGTACAGGAATCACTTAGACCACGGGCATGGCACATGCTCATTGACCAGGAGACAGAGGCACATTCTGGGAGGGTCTCGTGGAGCCCTGGACCTGCTGGATCCAAGGCTGGCATGAGAATACATAGGCACTGAACAAAGAACTAACGAACAAACTTAGGCTTTTCCCTATTGAAAAGCAACATACGTTCACAGAACCCATGAGAAACGGAAAATGCAGTTTTAAAATGTCATGCCTAAGTCCCACCCCGCAAAAATAATCACTCTTCTGCTTTTTCTTTTAGGTAAACCATCCAAGTCTGTGAATTTCCCATCTCCCGGGCAAGATTTCTTCCATTCACAATTCAGCCAAAGACTTCCCAAACTGAGCCAGCAATCCCGACTCTTGGAACGCCTCCCGCGACAGCAGGTTGGAGTTACAGAGCTCCCAAAGGAGGCCACCTTCTCTACTGCCCGGCTCAGGGCCCTGCCACCATCATCTTAATAAAAAGAGAATATTGCCCCTTTCCCCCTTGGGGCTTCAGAGCAGCCACCATGTGAAGAAAGTCACCAACATGACTTTTGAAACAGGAGCCTCAGGTGGAGGGAAGGGTGCTCAACCTGCTCACCCTGAAGATGCTTCTGAGAAGCGTTCCCAGCGCCCAGCACGGCCCTTCCTGACCTGGTCTCTGTGTCCCTTTCCCATTCCTCATGATGCCGTCTCCGTAGTGTGCTCCAAGTGTCCCTTTGCTCAGTCCCTTATCATATTTTATATCCACAATATAAAGTGCTCTTCTAGCTGAGTGGTGAACTCCTACTCATCCTTCAAGAGCCCGCTTGGTCGCCTCTCCTTCCAAGGCAGAAACTGTTCCCCAAAGCCCCCAAAGCTGGTGCGATGGACTGGTGTGCCCCTGCACTCCTGGGCGTGCCTGTGCTGTGGCCTGTCCATCCTGTTTTCATAGCTTTGTCACAGGTGCTCCTGGTGAACCTAAAATGTGTTCCCTGGAGTTTGCTGTGAATGGAAACCCAAGAATCAGTGCCTTCTCGTCACGTGGTCTTACAGGAAAGGAGGCCCTAAGCGTGTCACAGCCTGTACTAGCGAAGGCCCAGGGCTGGGGATAAGATGGAGAAGCACTGGTCCCACCCAATCCTGGCCCTGAAAAGGACTTGGGGCTCTGTACCCAGGAGCATGAAGTTAGAGGATGATGCTGGGGTCTTGGGCTGCCCAGGTGGCTGCTGTCTAGATGAGGCCACAGGTGACCAGCCAGGTAAATGGAAGCATGGACTCCTGGTGGCAGAAGAGGGAGGCTTGGCTGACCCCCTCTGGAGCACTCTCAGGGATGAAGGGGGCAGGTTGAAGGTGGGCCACAGCATCAAAATTCAAACTCACATCCCACACGGAGAGCCCTGCAGCAGAGGAGCCTCCACAGAGAGCTCCAGACCCCAAAACGGAGACAGAGCCCAATCACCCATTTCACTGCCAGCGGAAGAGAGAAGCAAGAAGCATCCTGGGAGACCCAGGGGATGGGGAAGAAAGCCACTCCTCCCTCCTCACCCCAGGGAGACAACTGTGATGCGGTGGTAAGGGTGTCACACCAGACCAAGGGAGGTTCTGACAACTGGAAGGGGCCAGAGGTCATAGGACTGCTAATGACATTGTAAGGAACAAGTCAACAGAGTGAGAGGGACAGAAGAGAAGAAAATCATTGTAATGAGAACACTCTGCTGAGCTGCGGTCCTTCAGTAAACTAGTTACAGAGAAAGCAGAAGGTGGGGGAGCAGAGGAAAGAGCTGTTGCAAGAGGGGACGGGAAGGGAGGCTTGGGACTGGGAAGCAGGCAGCACCAGCACGCAGGCATCTCTGCCCAGTTACCACGAAACCAAGCTGAGCCTCGGCGACCACACAGGGCTTCTCTGATCCCAGGAAAATGGTCCTTGTCTCCTAGGATAGGACCTCCCCTCCACCCCATCCCTACTCCAGCCCAACAGTGTTGGGAGTGGGCTGCAAACTGATGGGATTTAAAATTCCCCAGGGCAGCCAGGGTTGAGAAGAGCGGTTCTCAACAGGTGGTCTCTAGAGCAGCAGCAGCAACAGCACCTGTTAGAATTTTAGGTTCTCAAGCCCCATCCTTTACCCACTGGATGAGATGCCCCAGAAATGGAGCCCAGCAACCCATCTGAAGAATGTGCCAGGTGATTTCCAGTCAAACCAAAGTTTGAGAACCACTGAACTAGAGTGTATCTCAAGAGAGAGGTGAGGGAGGATGAGGAAGGAGGAAAGGGATGAGACGGGCTGCAGGGTAAGGAGAGCCATGGGAGCAGGGGACAGGAAAGCCTTCTCCAGTCTCTTTGTTTGGATATGGAATGCTCCTGCAAAGCCCATGTGTTGAAGGGTGACCCCCAGTGCAGCCGTGGTCAGAGGTGGAACCTTTGGAAAGTGATGGAGTCATGAGGACTCTGACCTCATCAATGGATTGATAGGTGCCTTGGTAATTGGATGGCATTATTGGGAGGTGATGGAAACAGGGAGTGGAACCTAGTTATAGGAAGTGGGTCAGAAGGGGCATGTCCTGGAAGGGCTAACTTGGCCTGGCTCCTTCCTTGCTCTCTCTTGCTTCCTGGCTGCCATGATGTTCTGCCTGACCACAAGACCAGACACCACAGAGCCAAGTGATTAGAGATTCAAGCCTCTGAAACTGTGAGCAAAGCAAATCTTTCCTCCTCTAGGTTTATTTTCTCATGTAGTTTGTTACAGCAACAGAAAGTTAACACACTGGGCAGATGCCCCAAGTTCCTAACATCCTATCCAGGACATGTCTCCCTTTCCCCAGCTCTCCAGCTCTCTGCAGACCTACAAGTGAGCCTTGAGCACCAGGCACCATGCATCCCAGGGAGGCTCTGCCCTCCCCTGAACATAATCTGCTTATTCACTCTCAGTTTCCAAGGCCACACCAGTGCTCCCATACACCAGCCCCGATTACATCAGCAGGGCTCCTGTAAGGGCAGCACCAGGCAAACAGAAACTAATAATAACATCTTACTCATTGTCTCCAGGCTGTGGCCACTATAATCGCCATGGACAGAATAGTCTCCCAAATTCCAGTAGCCAAGGCTGCACCCCTCTCTCATTCAGGAGTCAGGTGGCAGGGTGCTGTGCGGGGAACCAGGGAACCTGGGCAGAGGGAAGATACAGGGATGGAGGCTTCTTGGATGATGTAGGAGATAAGAAAGGGTCTAGGAACCCAGGCAGGGAGCAGATGCCCCCAGGCACTATTGCTCGTGGGAGTCTCATAGAAGCTCAGCCTGCAGTGGTACAATTCTCAGTCCTGGATTTTATCCAGAGACTTTTTTTTTCCAGTACTGTGGATTAAAGACAAGGGCGCTCTACCACTATCTACACTCCCCACTCCTTTTTATATTTTTTATTTTGAGATACCAAATCACTAAATTACCTATGCTGTCCTCCAACTTGCCATCCTCCTGCCTTGGCCTCCAGAGTACCTCGGATTACAGGTGTGCACCACCAGCAAGCCTCTATTATGCTGCCTCCTCTCAGAGGCCTTCCTAGGTTGTGGCATCAGGAAAGGGGCCGAGCACACTGGTGTGGAGCTACATACGTGAATGATATAATTCCATGTACCCATGAGCCTTACTCCTGTACCTCAGGTGAGAAATCTGGGGCTCCAGTGGTGCCGCAGCATGGCCAAGGTCACATGGTAGCCTGCAGGGCTGACCAGGATGAACAACCAGGTCTGCAAACGCTAGACTTCCTGGAAGCAGAGGCAGAGGAGCACACAGGGAAAGCAGCTATTCTTTCTAAATGCTTTCTTCCCGAGTGTCATCTTCTCAACTATTTTTAAGGTAATAAGTTGACAGGAGAGTTGTTTTGACTCTGGTGAAAAGTCATTAAAGAAAACAGTGTAAAAACAAGGCTGGAAGATACAGAGCAGGCAGGCAGAGGGGCCGGGCTTTCTGTGTGCCTGTCTCCCTCCAAGAACGCGCAGCCGCCCCCACCAGGGCGTGCCCCAGACTCCCCCCCGCTGCTGGCTGTCTACAGCAGCTCCTCATCTCTAGGAGCCCCCTACTCTCCTGTTACCATCTCCCAGACCCACTTATGTGAGTCTTGACAGCGCCCTGTCTAGACTGCAGGCTCCTAAAGTCTTAATTGCTCTTTCATCAACAGAGAAGGGCTGCTTCTTCGTCAAGCAGCCAGGCACTCAGCGAGTCCTTGTTGAGCTCCTACCGGGTACCAGGCTGTGCAGGGATTCAGAGATGTCTGAGGGCTTGATGGATCATCTGGGGTCAGGGGAGGACAGTTCAGATGCCTCCTGGGCTGGGCCTCCCACCAGATGTGAGACTTCCCACAAAAGCAAGACCCAAGCCTTCTGGGTGCTGCACCAGCCCACCCAGAGAAGGAAGGTGGGGAGAGTAACGTGGGCTGCCAATGGCCTCCCCCCATTCACAAGGTAGTCCCTCCAGGGACTGCAGACCGATGCATTGGTACCACTTCCCCTCAACCAGAATTCCCAGCCCCCCAGCTATCTGTCTGCACCTGTACTGAGCATTTGCTACGTACTGGGTACTATGTTTGGCACTGAATGGACAAGATGCACATGGTCCTTGTCCTCATGGAGTTTATCCCCTGGTGTTGTAGTGAATCGACTAATTGAAGGGTCAGTGTAGGTGGGTGATGCATGTTTCTTGAGCCCAGCTCCTCCCAGCTGGCTGCAAGCTCCCTGTCCTGCCCTCCAGCCCAGCCCCCACACCAACTGTGAGCCCATCAAGACAGCCCTCACTCTCAGAGTGGTGGACTCTGGACTCTGACACTGCCTTCTGTCCCCCAATCCCCTTGACATGATTTGGTTGTCACCGTCTGGCTGCATGAGCTATAGCTATAACTGAGTGGTGTTCCTGGGGAAGACAAGGGAAGGGGCGCATGGGCCCCTTCCTGTTCTGTCACCAAAGCATGGTTCTATAGCGCTCCTTGGAACCACACCACCCTTTTGCATTCAGGGCAGCAGAGAAGAGCACTCCTTTGTCATCATTCGGGAAAGGATGACTCCCCGAGGGCAAAGCTCTGGGTTGTCACAAACACGATTGTCAAACTGAGAGCCATTTATTCATCTCACAATTGCCTAAGTGCCTCTGGTTTAAAAAAAAAATCATCGATTGTGCACAATGTGCCAAACCTGTCACAGGCTTCTGCTTTAAGTTCTCCATCCCCAATTCCTGCCCCCCACCCCGTGGTAAAGAAGCTTGGCTCAGAAGAGAGAAGAGACCTGTTCAAGTCACCCAGACCCTGGGCACCCTGTCTGCAGCACCTGCCTCTGGCACTACTCTGTGGACCTCTCTCCAGGCAGGCAAAGGCATCAGCATGGTTACAGGCACCTGGGGACCGGGGACTGCATTATGGATCAACTACCTGAGACCCTGCCTCACTCTCCCTCCAGCCTCCACTGCAGCAGCCACTGCAGTCAGGATGAAATAGAGCCTTGGAAAGCCAGCAGAGCCGAGGTCATAAACCATCCCTCTCTGCCAGGAATTGCCCGGTGCCTCTCTCAGGCGGGCGGCAACTGTCTCAGGATGTGTCAGCTAGAATAGAAGAGGGGTGGGTGAGGGGTCCTTTCTTGGACCACACTGTGCCCTGGGAGGTTGGAAGTGTGGAGTGGGGGAGAAAGGATGTTTTGCTAGACAGAAGCCAGATGCCATTCTATAGATTGCAAGGGCAGGGGTGGGGGCAGTCCTGCATGCAGCAGTCTACACTGGGGGACCTCTGGCATTGGCCGTATTGCTGTCGGAAACCCGGCGGTAGCCTCTTAACAGAATAGTGAAGGCTCTGCTGTACTGATGTGTCCATCAAATCTGCCCCTGGGGGGGAGACATAGAACCTTCCAGAGAGGAGAACAATGGGCACTCAGCTGAGGGGGCGTGTGCACGTGTGTGCATGTGCGCACACGTGTGTGCACATGTGAACAGTCTCCCAGACACCACCAAAGGAAGAGATCAATTTAGAGAATTAGATCCCAGCCCACTTAGCATGGCTTCTAGGAAGCATGTATGGTAAATAAGGATTCAAGGAAAGAAATGTTTCATCATTCAATTAATTTTAGCCTTGGATCACAGCGGCAGGGTAGGGGAGACCACGGGGGGAGTGTAATCAATACCAAGCATTCAGCTTGCTAACATGAAGCACATTTCATACAAAGCTGGACATTTTTCTCCTTGTCATACAGAATTATCTTAATTATCGTTTCAAGGAACAGCCCTTATATAGCATCATCTAGTAGTCCAGGAGGCGGCTCGCAAACTCGTCACTGGAATAATTTATGATTTTTCTTTCTAACATCTTGGTCTTGTTTGATATGCTTGCCATTTCTCCCTGACAGGGAGGTCGATTAAATCACATTTATATTGTAAACGTATGCATTGCTTTTTACCCAAGGCGCTGGATGAAGAGATACAGGGGCCCCAAGGGAGGGAGAAGCCAATCCACTTTCATATTGCAAATTTCTGCTGTTCGGAAGAAATGAATGGTTGCCAGGGAGAACTGGGAATTACTTGAGGATGCAAAATGTTATTTTAGAATCCTTTTGAGAGGGTCTTTCCCTCCCCCACCTCCTCCAGCATTTTCACTTCCCCGGCTGCTAATGGAGAACAGCACCAGTCTGCGCGCGCGCTGCGGAAGGGATGCACTCCACGGGCATTCTTCAGGGATTGGCCTGGGCCAAATTTAATGCTGGTCGACCTTAGGCAGCCTGCCTCTTGGCCTCCGAACTGGGTGGGGACACGCAGACAAAAAAGGAGACGTTCGCATTGTGCAAGGCGTTTCATCCTCCCAGCTGACGGAGGCCACTGCGGAAGCGAAGCGGGATGGTGGTTGGATTGGATGGGGGTTTTGTAAATAATGGAAAGTGTTCAAAATGAACAGGGGAAAGGTCATTAGCAGGGACCAGGAAGAAGTGATGCTGCACCATCATTAACCTAACCGAACTAATTAGGAAACATTCAGGTTTTATAAATTATGCAAGACGCTCAATTTATACTTTTTCAAATTCCTACCATAACATAGATAATGAGGGAACATTTACAGTAACAGCGTAACCTAATCAAGAAACCCTTTCATTAGCATGAAATCTTCCAACACGGTGTTTGCGAGCACAACAAACGGAATTATAGATGCCAGGGGAAGTTAGGGGGAGGCTGGTTTGGAGGGACGGGGGAGAGAATGCCGATTTCGTATTTGGCAAGGTCCAGACTCTAAGAAATTTCCAGAAACCTCCCCTTCCCACCTTTGACATGAAATGGAGCTTTCCTGGGGTGCAGTCCTGTAAAAGGAATGGAAAGATCTGGAAGGTCCCTCAGACTTTCCAGTCCACTCTGGGTGATTTATAACCACCTCCTCCATCCTGACCCTGTAATCCTGGACTGATAACCACAGCACAGACTAGCCCTTTCTACAGGCCAGAAACACCAGTGGAGCTCAGGAGTCAGGCTCCTGTGGACGGTCACCCTCCCTAGGTAAGCTTCACTCACAGCCGTGACCTTGCCTGATGGTTCTGAGCTCACTGCTCAGAATTGTGGCCAAGAGGCAAAGAACTTGGTCCAGGGTCCCATGGAATCACAGGGCTCAAGAAAGATCCCACCACATTACCCCAGGTCACCAGAGTCAGTTGAATGACCCCCAAAAGGACTCATTACCTCCCAGGGAAGCACCTTGCCTGCTAAATAGTTAGGACACCTCCCGAGGGCTCCACAGGCAAGTGGAGATGAGCCTAGGCTGCCATTGGCTTCCACCACTGACCCTCTCTGCAGTGGGCTGAACCATAGTCCCCTGTATCAGTTAGCTCAGGCTGCCATGAAGAAATATCACAGACCAGGTGGCTTTTAAAGAAATCTGCTTCTCACAATTCCAGAGGCCAGAAGCCCAAGGTCAAGGTGTTTCTAAGGTAAGTTTCATTAAGAGGCCTCCCCACATATCTCCTGGGCCATGTGCTCACACGATCTCTCCTTTGTGTGTGCTTGCTGATGTCTCTTATGAAATCACTAATCCCACCCAGAGGGTACCATGCTCAGACCTCATCTAACCCAGTTACCTCTCAAAAGCATCATCTCTAAATCCCATCCCATTCAGAGTTACAATGTCAATCTATAAAGCAGGATTGGCAGGGGAGACACAAACAGTCAGTTCCAAAATGAGATGTCCACCCAGAACATGTGAATTTGGCATTGGATCTTTGCAGATGAAATTCATCTAAGGATTGTGAGATGATGCCTTTTGAAATTATCTGGATGACCCCAAAGCCAAACCAAGACAATGGAGCCCGCAGTGAGAAGACAGAGGCAGAAATTAGAGGGATGTGTCCACAGGCCAACGACAGGTGCAGCCACCAGAAGCTGAAAGGGACAAGGAAGGATTCCTCCCTCGAGCTCACAGAAGGAATTCAGACCTGAAATCTTTATTTGAGACATATGGCTTTCAGAACTGTGAAAGAAGACATTTCTGGTTGTTTGGGTTTTGTTTTTTAAGTTACCCAGTTTGTGGTTATTTGTGACAGCCTCAAGAAGCCAGTATTCTCCCTAAGCCTCATTGTCCACCATCTGCAGTGGCAATAATAGCATACCCAGCACACAGTAAATGTCAGGGTTGAGATTAGGTGGACCCCAGGTCTGCCTGTGACTTCTACCTATCGCCCTGGTTCTGACCCGCAACTCTGGAGCCTGCTCCCTCTCTGCCTTCAGACACCTGAAGTTGAGCATTTATGCTAACAGATAAACACCCAGCTCCTTCTGCAGCCTCTTGACCCTCATGATCATACTTCATCTCATTTCACTATCCTGATAGTTGTCTTCCAGGCAAACTAAGGCATAGCCATGAGATGCACAGGACTGAAACAGAGCAGAGCTGCTAACTTCACTTATTCTAGAACATTCCTGTATTCACTCTTGTTCATTCATTGAACAAAAATGTGAAGAGTCTGTTAAGCGTCGGGGGCCATGCTTGGAGCTAGGCATGCAGGGATAGAAAGAAGGCAGGGTCATCGCTCTTCCTGAGCATTAAGACTAGCCTCTACCCTTTAGGCTAGCTCTCACCCCACTCCAATCACCTAACCAGGATCCTGCTTTGTACAAAGTGTCCTCTGGGGCAAGTTCTGAGGTTTTTGAGACCCTAGGTCCTTAATAGGTCCAAGCACAAAGTTCCCTCATTCTGCCTCATTCATCAAAGTTTAAGGCCCCTCCCTCGGCACTCCCCCTGGCGCAGAGGGGATATTTCACATGCCGTCATGGAGATTACCTTTGCTATAAGGATTCAGTGTGTGAGCTTCAATTACCTGATCTCTGGTTCTCCGGTGCAAGGAAACCCACCCACGTCAGCACTGGGGAATGTTCTCTCCCACATCATTACCCAGGATTCCGTATTCCCTCCAGTAATTTGCAAGCTGCAGACTGTAAATCCTTCCAGGAGGAGGCAGGGACCACAGAGTCAACCTATCCTTCCTGGCCATGTAGGAGGGATGGTTCTGGGGCTACTCCCCTTCTAATTTTACCACTTGCCAAGAAAAGACAAAGAAGCAGAATGCTTCCAAAATTACTCCCAAATGTTCCTTTGAAAACCTTGGGCTGACCCTGGATTCCAGTGTACTGTTCATCGTGTGATAATTCCATAGCCCTTGGTCAGTAAGTATCAATCTCTGGGCTGGGGATGGGGTGATTCTTTCTCCAGTTTTGGCAAGCATTTATGTACTTATTCCCAAATATGTAGCAGTTTGGCACCAGAACTGCACATCTGGATAATGGGTTAGACATTTGACCCCCAGAGGTTAAGAAGGAAGGGGATGGGCAGAGCCATGGCATATGAGTACCTGAGATGCGCTTCCTTTGGCAGTGTGCAAAGGAAGAGCACCTAAGACTAATGCCCATCTCCCATTCCCGTAACCCTGCAGGAACTGGAAAGAGACCCTTCCATCCTAAAGACAGGGGAACTGAGGCCCTCAGAGGCCAGAGAAGCAAAGAGCTAAGAATAAACGTATTAATTAGATTATTTTAGGTGATCATGCATTATTTTTATTGAGTTGAGTAGTTTTACAATCATAAATGAGTATAAAGTAACAATATAATATACATTTGATCATAAACCATAGTTACCCCAAATTGCCCTCACCACAGTCTCTTTATTCTTCTATATTTATGCCCCTAACAAATATAATTGACTACACACACACACACACACACACACACATATATATATATGATTGTGAATTTTACAGAATGATTGTGTGCATAATATTTGACTTCTCAGGAGGATGAAGAGTATGCCACACTGTTGGTTATCTCCCTAGATGCCTCCCTATGGTCCCTCCCTCTCTCATCTCCCTGCCTCTCCCTTTCGCCTTTCCCCTACATGTCTATGGTTCCCCTAGATTATGTGTTGTTAAGCCCTTGGTGGGTCCAATACATGAGTTTGACTACCTTTCACCCAAGCCTTGGTTTAGTTCCAGCACAGCAAAATCAACATTCATAGTAGCTCAGTTTACAATAGCTAAATTATAGGAACCAATCCAGATACCCCTCACTGGATGAATGGCTCTAAATATATATATTACACACACACAATGGAGTTCTACTCAGCTATTAGAAACAATGATATTGTGGCCTTTGAAGGTAAATAGATGGCAATGGAAGAAATCGTGCTAAGCAAAGTTAGTCAAGCCCAGAGAGTCAAGGGTCAAATGTTTTCATGCATTTGTGGAGGCTGGAGCTAAACCCAGGCTTGGGTGAAAGGTAATTAGATTATTTTTAAGGTTAGATGGAAAGATTTAAATTTTTAAGGTTAGATGGGAAGATTTAAATGCTCCAATCCAGGAGCGGGGTGGGTCAGCAGGACAAAGTGCTCCTCACCATCTGATGGCAGAGCCAACAGAGGCCCAGAGAGGTATGACACTCATGGTGCTAATCGGTCACTGCAAATCCAGGAATTGAGACCCAGCCATAGCTGTAGCCTCTGTAACAGTGGACTTTCCACTCACAGGGCTATGTCGCACGTACTCAAGCTCTGGAGGAGACATGAAAAGCCATGTACCTATGTCTGAAGTCACATCTTGATGCACCATGGGCAGAAGAATGAAATCAAGAAGAAATGTCTTTCCATTGCATTATTTTGGACTAAAACTTCAGAAGAGTCAGAGGGTGTGGTGTGGGAGGAAATACAAAGAGGGTTGCCTCTCAAGGCTACATAAATTTCAGGCTGTGGAGGGAGAATGAGCCAGGACCATGAGTAATAGGAGTCAGCATAGAAGAGATTCACTGCTTAGCTGTTACCCATAATTCTGGAAGCCTCTGAATCTTATTATTTTCATCTGTTAAATATCAAAATAATCAGTAGTCCAAAGCATGCTTATAAAACTTAAATGCTATAATATAGGTAAGGAGAAAAGCACAGCAGCTGGTGTATTATAAGAACTCAATCCATGTTGGCCAGTACTTAAGGTTTTTCTTAGTTTTGCAGTACTGCAACAAAATACCTGAGGCAGGCTAACTTTAAAAATAAAAGACGATTATTTAACTCATAGTTCTGCAGATTCCTTAGGAGTTGAGGTTAAGGAATTGGAACACAGGGAGTGAAAGACCAAGTGCACAAAGCCACACACATGAGCTGGAAAGGCCCAGGCAAACTGGACCTGACAAAGCCAGATGATTGGGAGGGGCAGTTATGAGAGAAGGAAAAAGGCAGTCTGAGGACAGAGGAGGATAGACCAAGGCGCCAGGAGAAGCAGGAAGACCTGGCTAAAGGGCCACTCCATACATCACCATGTCAAACATCATTGCCCGCCCACTGGGCTTAGTTCCTGTGAGGCCCCCAGGGGTGCAAGTCTGTCTCTGGAATCCTATGATAACCTTGAATTTTTTAATAAACCTTTTTCAAGAAGTGCCTGAACAAGCCTCCATTCTCAGCAATTAAATGAGCCTAATGGAGGTGACCAGCCCTTGTCCCAGCACAGAGTCCACCTTTTCTTCCTCCAGGATACCATGCACGGAGACATTCTGTGCACAGCCCTCTGCTAGGAACCTTGTGCCCTGGCTACAAGTGACAAAGGGAGGTCTGATGGGCTAGGATTGCCCAAATCCACACCAAAAGCCATCAGTTGCAGCTAACTCAGTTGCTCTGATGGTCAGATGCAACTGGATCTTTGTGCTATTGAATTTCTGTCGCAGGCTAGGGACAGAAGGTCAATAGCATTGGAGATGGAATAGAGGAACAAGCAAGGTTCATGCAGAGTTGGAAGAGACACCTAACCAGGGGGCATCAAGGAGGTTTCCCAGAGGGGCACCAGCTTAGCTGGACCTGGATGGAATTGTGGAAATGGTGGGGAGAAGGTGGAAGGGCATTGTAGACAGTGGGAACAGCATGGGCACAGGCGCAGGGACATGACTGCATCTCGCTCACTCGGATGTATGGTATATCCTGTTGAACTCAGCTGATCTTGTCAGCTATCCGCTGTGGCCACTGAGACCTCTGGGGACTCTGAGTAGTAAGGGAAGGGAAGAAAAGCAGGCACATTTCCTTCTATATTTAAATTCCTTGCTTTGGCCAGTGATGTCACCAGATGTTATTATTGTATAAGGTGATATCCGAGAGATGAGCTCCCTCCAAATATCACAAATGAGATGCGTGAGCACCAGAAAGGTGAAGTAATTCACCTGAGGTCACCCAGCAAGATAATGAAACAGCCATGACGAGGACCCACTTTGACTGAGCCCAGACCCCTGGCATCTTCACTCTACCCTCCTGAGGCAGCCAGGTGTGAGCATCTTTTCATTCTCTTCCCAGTGGACTCCTCAGTGGGGCCTTGCAGGGTCTGGCCTTTCATTATTTTTAATGCTGTTTACATATGAGAGAGAGAGAGAGAGGAGGTACTAAAGGGCACTCTGTCAAATTTAAAGCCTCAGGGGGCCAGGTTCTCTTCCCTCCTCCTGCCTCTCCCCAAACATCTCTGATTGTTAGGAAAATAATGGAGGCCGCCATCTGACTCCCATCTGAGGGCCGGGGCTGGGTCAGGGGATTGACGGTCTCCCCTGGCAGTGATGGAGGGCTGGAGGCAGCCAAGGTTAGAAATGCAATTTCACAGAGGAGTTTAGGATGTGGCGGGGGAGGGGACGTGGGGCAGAGGGGAGAGGAGGCCACTGTTGCAAGAGGAAGGAGTGATTAGTGAGGAGAGCTGCTGAGGCGGGGCAGCCCCTCAGGTCACTCTGCTCCGTGGAGCCTGCAGAAATGGAGCTCTCTTGCCTGCTGGTTCCTACAGCATGCCTTGTGAGGGGAATGGCTGTCCCCCTTCCAAGTCTCCCACCCTTTAAGACTCAGCTCACCTCCCCCAGGCAGCCTTCCTTGACACTCCTCACCTGTGGTTTCATGGCACTCCTCTCCCTTGGCTTTTATTGCGTGTTATTGGGTTTGTGTGCATGCGTGTATGCACGTGTATATTTGTGTTGATGCGTGTGTGCAAGTGTGCAAGCATGCATGTGCGTGGGTGTGAATGTGATGTGTGTGTGTGTGTGTGTGTGTGTGTGTGTGTGTGTGTGTATTGTTCCCCACTGGGTGTGGGCTGCTCCAGGGCACCATATCTATGTCCTTTCTGTGGCCTCACTGCCTGGTCTTGGCCCTTGCACATGACAAAATCTCAACATTTGAAATTTGATGATAGGAATGAATGAATTGAAGAAGGAAACTAACAAATGAACTATCTTCAAGACACAGGTTGGAGAATAGGTCCTGCTCTGTTGACTGTCTGCTCCACCAGAATCTAGCTCCACCAAGTGTAGGGATTGGTCTGGAATCCCCTGTCCAGAGCTTTCTGGAACACAGAACTATTGACAGGTGGGACCACATCTTGCATTTCCACCGGGCAGTCCTGTGCACTATACTATGTTCAGCAGCAGCCCTGACCCCTGCTCACCTTCTAGTTTCAATCAAAAATATCTCCACACATTGCCAAATTCCCCCTGGGAGTGGGAATAAAAGCACCCCTGGTGGAGGACCTCAGGCCGGACACGGTCAACAACCACTAACGCCATCAATTAACCAGCCGACTCTTCAAGGAGCTATGGCGTCGCTGGCTTACCCACTCCCAGACAGGGCTTTGGCACCAGAGTCACGTCTGAAAATACCAGAAGAATGTGAGGCAACATCTCCAGTCCCCATCCACAGGGTCAGCAGCCAGCACCAGGCTGTGGCATCTGGACTCACTTCCCTGAAGGAGCGACCAGCTCCCCCTTCAAGCAGGAGCCATCTTTAGCATCCCTTCCTCCCAGGCCTGAGGCATTGCTGATGTCACTCCCTGTCCCATGGTCCTGCATCTGTGCACCTCACAGACTGGGCTCTAGCTCCTGAGGAGAGGACAAGTGTCTCTCAGGGCTCTTCTGTGGAGTCTATTTCCCCAGCAGCGCCTCAGGTACTGCCCTACTCTCCCATGAGCTCCATTAAACTAGACCAACTCTCCCGGCTAACTCCCAGAATGCCTCCCTCTCAGTCCATTGAGTAAACATCATCTCACAAAGAAGCTACCAGATTCTCCAACTCTGAGGCCACCGTGAGTTTGGAAGAGATATGACCCAGAGGCTGCCACTTGGTGGGAGAATTGAGAAATGGTGCATGAACATGTGTATGTGTGTGTGTGTGACCTACTATCTTCCCCAAGAGGGTTAAAGCACTAAGACTGGAGGCTGACGCCTGCCAGGATACGTCCAGGGGTCCTGAGGGAAGCGGGGACTGAGACAGTTAAGGCTTGACTGAGTCAGATCATTGCAGAAATATGAGGTTCACACTGGGCACATTTTCCGAAATCAGACCACCCATCAAGGAAAGTAGAACAAGAGGAGCCCAGAGGGCTGAAGTGCCTTCTCATGCAGTTCCCACACCATTCAGCACCAGCATACCGGGCACTCTTACTGGAACAAGGGGACATAAACAATAATGGTCATCATCACAAGGCTGGGACAGGGAGGACATCTGAGGACTCGTCCAACTGAATCCATTGGTTTTTTCCACAAACTGCATTGTCCGCATCTCAAGAGCAGGCAGCACGTGCCTGGAGTTCTGTTGTCTTGCCAGTGCCTTTTTTACGGTAGGGGGCAAGAAGCGCCATGGGTGTGTGGCTGACTGGTGAGACCCAGTGCACATGGACTTGGAAAAGTGCAGTTCTAGACTAAACAGTTTAACCCCTTTGGTTTTGCGGCTTCTACTTACTGGTTGCCAGGAAACAAGAACCAAGAGGCAATTCTGACTATTGTTCCCAGACCCCCTGCCATGAACGTCCACACTCTATGGGACACTGCGGACATAAGGTAACAGGACAGAGGATTCCTTTTCTTGTAGCACCAAACATGACCCAAAGCACTAGGGAAACAACCACCATTTGGGAGGAGGGCAGATGGAAGGGGTGGACTTTCCAGGAAGTTACAGTGGGCTGGCTGCTACACCCTGCAGCAGGTATCATCCTGCCCCAGAGATTGACAAAGGTATATGCCGATCTCTCCAGTTACATGATGTAAAACGCTAGCCCTCTTTCTTCCAGCCTGCCTCTTGCATTCAGAATGCAAACCCACCTACCAGGTCTTCTCCAGTGGGCTAAGATGCCCTTGGTAGAAGCCAGATTTTTACCTAATCAGAAGTCACCTAGGGACTCACTAGCAGCCACGATGATCCATGGAGCTCACTAGCCCAGATGCTTTTAACTGTGAAAAAAAAAAAAAAAACAGGCAAAACTGTATTTCCTCTTTAGACAGTGAAAATAGACCTATAGCAAGTGAAGAGACTGGATAAGCAATTCTAAAGCTACCCTCAAAGGCTGGGCACACTGTTGCACGCATGAAATCCAAGTGACTAAGGAGGCTGAGATAGAAGGATCACAAGTTTAAGACCAGTCCTAGCAATTTAGCAAGGCCCTACACAACTTAGCAAGACCTTGTCTCAAAATAAAAAATAAAAAGGGCTGGGGATGTGGCTCAGTAGTTAAGTGCCCCTTGATTCAAACCCCAGTATGAAAAAATAAATAAATCAAATTAAACTAAATAAAAACTTCCCATAAAGAAGAACCCAGGCGCTGTCAGCTTCACTGCTATAGTCTTTCCGACATTAAAAAAAGAACTAATACCGGGCTGGAGCGGTGGCTCAGCGGTTACGCGCTTGCCTTGCATGCGCGAGTACATGGGTTCAAACCCCAGCACCACATATACAATGAAGTGTCGGAGCAATGAAAGTCCATGAAAAACTAAAAAAATTGATTCTGTCTTTCTCTCATACTGTCCCTCTCTCTTTATTAAAAAAAAAAAGAAGAACTAATACCATTTCTTCATAAAAATAGAAGAGGAAGAAACACTTCTTAACTCAGTATGACCCTGCTGACAAAACTATTCAAACACATCACAAGAAAATTATTGGCTAATATCACTTATAAATATAGACACAGGGCTGATGTAGCTCAGTGGTAAAACATTTACCTAGCATGAACCAGGCCCTTGGTTCAATTAAAAAAAAAAAGTCCTTCCACAAGGCAAAAATATACAAAAAGCAAAACCCAAAGGACAAACAACAAAATGGCAGGAGCCCTACGGTAGATACTCTGAACACAGATGCAGAAGTCCAATCTTCAGCAAATACTAACAAACAAATCCAACAACATAAAAAATAATCATATACTTGACCAGGATGCAAAGTTGGTTTAACAGCTGAAAATCAATTAATACAGTGCATCATATCAAGAGGGTAGAACACAAAAACCACATGGTCATCTCAATAAATGCAGAAAAAGCATTTGAAAAAAATCAACACTTTCAGGATAAATACACTAGGCAAAATAGGAATAGAAGAGAACTCATAGTGTCTGTGAACCACAGCTCACTGCACACTTAAAAGTGAAAGATGGGGTGTATTTCCTCTAAGATCAGTGTCAGGACAAGGATGCCTACTTTCACCACTCCTGTTCAACATTGTGCCAGAGCAAGTAGGCAGGAAAAAGAAATAAAAGTTACCCATATTGGAAAGGAAAAAGTAAAACTATTAATATTTTAAGATGACATGCCAACCTGTAGTGAAAATCCTAAGGGACACACCAAAAAAAAAAAAAAAACTATTAAAACTAATAAACAAGTTCATCAAGACTGCAAGATGTAAGAGCAATATACAAAATAATTATTTTCTACATTTCCTCAATGAACTAAAACTGAAAGTTTTTTAAAAAGCAATTCCAGTTACATTATCATCAAAAAGAACAGAATACTTGGGAATAAACCTAGTAAAAGAAGTGTAAAACTTATACTCTGAAAACTATAAAACATGTTGAAAGAAATTTTAAAATATCCAAATAAACAGAAAAAAATCCCACATTCATAGATTGGAAGATAATATTAAGACTTAAGATGGTAATACTTCTCAAACTGATCTACATATTTAAAGCAATCTTTATCAGATTCTCAGATGACTTCTTTGTAAGAAACTGAGAGATTGATTCTAAAATTTATATGGAATTGCATATGACCCAGAAGAGCCAAAAAATTCTTGAAAAAGAACAATAAAGTAGGAAGAGTCATACTCCTCAATTTCAAACCTTACTAAGAAGTAAGAGCAACAGTAATCAAGACAGTGTGGTCTTGATTATATATGTAGGTATATACATATATATATATGATGTGTATATGTCTATGATGTGTGTATGATATACACACACACATACCTATGTTTATACCTATGTTTATATATACATATTGATGGAATGCAATTGAGAATCCAGAAACAAATCTGTACATCTACAGTCAGCTGATTTTGGACAAGGGCACCAAGACCATTCAATGGGAAAAAGCAGTTTTAAGAAAAATGAAGTTGGGTTCCCTAGATAATCCCATGCATAGGAATAAAGCCAGACCCTTACCTCCTGCTATGTACATAAACTACCTCAAAAATGAATCAAAGATCAACATATGAGAGCAAAAGATATTTAATTCTTAGGAAAAAAACCCACAGAGGTACATCTTTATGACCTTGGATTTGGTAAAGGATTCTTAGATGTGATCCCAAAAGTTAAAGCAACGGAATAAACACAGATACACTGTATTTTCATCAAAGTCAATTAAAAGTCTTTGTGTTTCAAAGGACACTATTGAAAAAGTACATTTGATAAAAGACTTAAGTGTAGGGCTGGAGCAGTAGTATCTCAGTGGTTGGAGCACTTTCCTGGCATGCTGGAGGACCTGGGTTCAAACCCCAGTACCACATATACAACTGTCAGATGAAAAAATAACTAAAATTGAATCTCTTTTTCTCTGGCTCTCTCCCCTTCAAAAAAAAAAAAGAAAAGAAAAGAAAAAGACTTAAATGTAGAAATATATAATGAATCCTTTCAACACAATAATAGTGGAACAAATTACCTAACTAATAAATGGGAAAGGACCTGAATAACTCTTTATATCAAAAAAAAAGATATGCACAGGGCTAGATAGTGGCTATGCAGTTGGAGCACTCACCTGGCAAGCGCAATGACCCAGGTTCAAACCCCAGCACCACGTACACAACTAAGTGTTGGAGAAACTAAGGCCAGATGAAAAAATTAAGTATATTCTCTCTTTTCTCTCCCCCTCTTTTTTTTCTTTACAAAAAAAGATATGCAGATAGTAAAAAGCACATGAAAGATGGTCAACATCATTAATCATTAGGAAAATATAAATCCAAATCACACTAAGCCAATACTCCATACCCACTAGGACGTCTGGAATTAAAAATTCAGAGAACAGTAAAAGCTGATGAGGATATAAAGAAATTAAAACCTTGTACACTGCCGGTAGGAGATGGCACAGCCACTTTGGGAAATACTGGCAGTTCTTCAAATCCTAAACATAAAGCTACCAATGACCCAGCAATTAACTCCTAAGTAGACACCCAAGAGAAATGGAAATACATCCACATAGAACATCCTATACATTCTACACAAATGTTCATCCAGCAGTATGTATAACAACCAAAAGATGGAAAGAAGCAAAAATGTCCATCAAAGGCTGAATCAATAAACAAAATACAGTATATCCACACAAGGGGAAATTATTCAGCCATAAAAAGGAAGAAGTACCAAAAATTCTACAACATGGATGAATTTTTACATATTACATGAGTCCATTCATATGAGAGATCAGAAGAGCAAAATCTGTGGAAAAGATATATATAAGAAATTATATTATGGGGATGGAGGTACAAGGATATCATAGTTAGAAGATCCAGAGGCCTTTTTGGTGGGGGAAGTACTGGAGATGGAACCCAGGGCCTTGCACATGCTAGGCAAGCACCCTTCCAATGAGGTACATCCACAAACCCCATTTTATTTTATTTTGACAGACTCCTCCTGGTTCAGCCTCTGGAATGCCTGGATTACGGGCATGTGGCATCATATCTAGCATCACAAAGGCTTTTTGTTTTTTTTCTTGTTTTTGTTTTCTTGAGGTAATGAAAATATTCCAAAATTGACTGTGAGGATAACTGGACATTTTATGTGAACATACCCGAAACGTTGAACTGCATACTTTAAATGTGTGAATTGTATGGTATGTGAATTACATCTCAATAAAGGTATTGTTTTCATTTTATAAAAAAGAAAATAAACTAAACAAAAACTGCCTGGCCTCTAAAGCACTGGACTGGTTAGGATAGCAGAAGAGAATGCTTCCATTCTAACTCTGTCACTTTCCAAATACAGGAGCTCTGGCCCTGAGAGGGTGTTAAGCAAGCCCACATCACATAGCACACAGGAAGCGGAGACAAAACTATAACTTCTCTCTAACTTCCAGAGAGTGGAGGCTGCACAGAACTGCTAACTCAATTTTGCCACCTGTAGCATGGGGGCTTCCTCTTACCCCTGATCCCCGAACCCCAGACCAGTGCTAAGAAGGTAGAGAATATGCATGAAGATTCAGAAATGCCAGGGAAGGTGGAGCCTTGCTCCCACCGAGTGGTTTAGGGAGTCATCCTTACCTCTGATGTGCCTGAGAGCCCATCAGCCTGGGCGCCTGCCTTGGGCCCCCAGCTGCCTGGAAGGAGAGCTCTGGGCACTTCAGTATGAGCGAGTGCCTGGTTCCTCCAACAGCATCTCACACTCTCTGGATCTCACTTCTGGAGAGTGGCCTTGATGGATCGGCAATGTGTGGAACACTTTACAACAGGCGACAAATCATCCTTAATTCGTCTTGCATTCATTAGTGTGACATTAATCCAGATGGACTCATCTGGAGTACAAGGTGAGAGTGCCATGCACACCAAGTCCCCTGAACACTGGGGCTGTGGTGTCACATTGCAGAGTAGCTGGGAAACCCTTTTGGAAAAGCCCCTGAGGAATTCTGCAGCTCACAGTCTTTTTCAGGAGCTGGAGAAGTGACTGGAGAACATGCTAACTTCTCGGCATCCCACAAAAGGCCTGGCGACCAGACAACAGCCCCTGCTCCGGCTGCACCAGCAGCTGCATAGCCCATGTTTCCCTGCACTATGATGCCCAGGATCTCCAGATGTCCCAGGAGTCTGCAGAGGACCTGCAAGGCCTCTGCCCAGCTCCTCCAAGGGTCTTGGTCCAAGTGACAGACAGCCAGGAAGGGAATTATAGGGGCCCTCTGACCCAGTGTGCATCCTGAGCAAAGGGGGCACATTCTTGAGCCTGCACTTCCTGCATTCCTCAAGCTGATAAAGGGGCCTAGTTGAGAGCAGGGCCAGGTGAATGATGGAAATAAGTGGTGTGCAGGAGGCTGAGGGGAACTGCAAAATGCAAACTGGACCAAAAAAAAAAGTTGCATTCAATTATCAAAAGTGATTAATAATAACTAGCACCACATGGGCCAAACGAGGCCTCTGTGCTGTGGATTATCTGGCCTGAGACACCAGTGGACGATCTCCCTCTCTAAACTTCCCCGAAGTCCCTTATAACTCTGATGCTCGACCTTCTTATAAACAATCTGTGGAACCAGCCCTCCCTCTCCATGCATGCCCTCACCCCTGTGTCACAGGGCTGATTCTCACCAAGCTCATGATTGTGTGCACTGTCCACTCCACTTCTCCCGACTCCCTTACCCAGGAGCTGCCGTCCTTCCAGACCCAGGTCAAGGCTGACTTTGACCATTGATCTCCCCAGCCTGACTTGTACCGGTGACCATGGCTGTGGCTCCTGGAGACATATTCATCATTGCAACCTATTGATCAGACCCATGTGGACCCTCAGGGATGTGACGGCAGGACCACATGCTGAGCTCTTAAGAAAACACCAAGGACGATGTGGAAGCCCAAGGCTCTGCACATCACTGTGGCAAGGAAGGACCCGACCCTGATCAAGTAACTATGTCAATCCCCTTCACCCTCACAGCAATCCAACACATCTGCTCTTTCACTCTACTGATGAGAATCCTGAGGTTCTAAAAGCAACAAGTATTGGATCAGTATGTGCCCTTGCTTTTTAGAAGCACATGGCCACAATCTCCTCTTTCCTGCGAAAGCAGAGAGAGACAGGAATGGGAGGATGCCATTTTCCCTGGGTCAGTCAAAGTCATCAATATCCTGTTTAAGGGGAGCGTATGGTTGACCAATTATGACATGTGAAAACGGAAATGGAAGCAAGAGAATCTCCTTAGCGATTCCTTCTCCCCACAGCATCACAACATTTTGGCATCTTTAAGATTAAGGCAGGAGACAGCCCCTGGCCTCTAATTGCTCTCAGTCAAAGACCAGAGCTAACATGTTATTAAATATGTAAATAATATGAAAGCCAGAAGAGAATTAATATTTCATATATAATGAAGTTAAGATGAATTCTCCTGTGTCTAATTTTCTGTTTTTAAATACATAATGCACTGTGGAGTCCAAAGTGATTCATGGTATTTTATTTTGGTTAAAGACATTCGGGGTTTCTCTGAAGCATCTTCCTAAATGATTAACCTGAATATTATTATTACAAATAGGATTTGTTTTTTAAAAAATTAATTCTGCAGTTAATCAGAATGAAAAAGCATAGAGTTCTTTGCCGGTGGGCCAACTTTAAATGGGGGAAAGAAATTAAGATACACGGGTTGCGAATCCAAAAGCCTGAAGGGGCCAAGGACATGAGTGAAGCAATTGCCTGGCAACAGAGAGAGGTGGGGACTGCAGCAGGAACACGCACCCATCCAGGGTGAGCCACAGCCGCCCTGCTGAAATAAGCCAGAAGTCAAATTTGTGTGTGTGAAAGGGACCTATATATAAACTGGATCCTAATTCAAATCTTTGAAAATAGCATAGATTCAGAAGAAGATGGTTGCCAGGCACAGAGGTGCATGCCTGAAATCCCAGCAGCTTGGGAGACTGAGGCAGGAGGATCGCAAGTTCTAAGCCAGCCTCAGCAACTTAGCAAGGACCTAAGCAACTTCGCAAGACCCTGAGTCAAAAATTTAAAAATGGGCTGGGGATGTTGCTCAGAGTTTAAGCACCCCCAGGTTCAATCCCCAGTGCAAAAAAAAAAAAAAATAGTCCACAGATTATTAGTTCATTGCCTCCAGACAGAAGTGTGGCTTGCAGGAAACTTATTGCCCAAGACAGGTCCCTCAGTCTCTGGCAGGGTGGAAGTCTGATCTCAGAATGATTCAATGATAAATGTGAATGTAAAACCTGATTGGTCAGCCTTTTTGAAGGGCAATTTGGCAAGATGTGAAAAAGTGCAAGTCCTTCAACCCAGCAGTTCTACTTCTAAGAATTCATCCTGAAGAGAAAATTCAAGACTAGGGAAGCAAATTGTTATAATGATGTTCTCCAAGCACTGTTTATATAATAAATGGCAGAAAATAGAACTAAACTGAAGATCCTGTGATCATGCATGATTACTGAGTTAGATTGGGGTGAATCAAGCAACATTCAAACTATGGAGACTTTGACAAACATAAATAAGTATCCATGATTATCTTTTTAAAAGCATGAGCAAAATACATTTATAGTACAATCACAGTATTGTTTTTAAAACTGGACATACATTTATCTGCCCAGGGAGAAGGTGGGAAGGTGATATACCAGGTTATCAGCAATTATTATCTCTGGGGGGGGGGGATACAATTGCTAAGTGAGTTCCATTTTTTTCTTCTTGTCTATATTTTGTGAATTATTTCAAATGAACTCTTCATGCTCCTATATAAATTCAATTAAAGTAACTCTGCATGATGTGGCACCGTGTAAAAACCACTGCTCTTTGGAAGGTCACCAGTCTAGACCTGGTCTTCACTCCCTCACTAAGGCCTTCACTTGCCCGAGTCTCACAGAGCCCACCTGTGGAATGAAAGAGTGAGCTGCGTCATTACCAATGTCCCCGGGGACTTGAGATCACAGTTAAGGGACTCTGGGGACATGGCAGCTTGCCTGTCTATTCATTCGTAAGAATTGAATGACTGCTGTATAGACACAAAGCCTCATGCCAGGCTCTACCAACAGTGTCCCCAAGAACACCGAAGTGAGAGGTGGACAGCAAGGAACACTCACATCTGCCTGGCATGGCCTGCTTGCCTTTGGCACTGGTCAGAGAAGATTTCCTTTAAGAGAGGATACCTGAGCTGAATCAGAAAAGGAGAGCAGGGATTAGCCATCCAGACAAGGAGGAGGCAGAGAAAGGCATCCCGGGGGTGAGGGGATGTGTGAGCAAGTGTATGGAGTTGTGCTGGAGTGCTGCAGGGAGAGAAGAGGCTGGAGAAGAGATGGAGCGGACCGTAAAGGTACCATCTGCCTCTTAAGACTTTGAATATTAAACAGGTAAACTGAGTCTTGAAATTTTGAAGAATTAGAGAATTAGAGTTTTAGAAATCTGCATGGAACAAGAAGATGGATTAGAGAGAACAAGGTGCCACAGAGCCTAGAAGTGGTGGCAGGGGTTGTGGAGAGGTCAGACTTTAGGACCTATGTATGGTGAGGCAGAGGAAGGAAGATAGGAGACCTCCCTAGTTGTTGGCTTCCACAGCACACATGGGCAGGCCATTCATTCAAACAAGAACTGCTGGGGAAGTTTGGGGGAAGAGGCCTATGTTCAGTTGTAGGGGCTGTGGGACATTGATATGCTTTAGATATGAGGTATCCCCCAAAAGCTCATGTATTAGATAATGCAAGAAAGTTTAGAAGCGACATGGTTGGGTTACGAAAGCTTTAACCTCATCAGCGTATTGATCCAATTGAATGGGTTATCTGGGTGGTAGGGTGTGACTGAAGGAGGCGGGTCACTGGGCGTGTACTTTGTCCCTGGTCAGCCAAGCTTAATCAGTCTGCCTCCTGATTGCCCTGTCCAGAGCTGCTTTCCTCCTCCACCCTTCTACCATGACGTCCTGCCCCACCTCACCCTCAGAGCAATGGAGTTGGCCATACATAAACTGAGATCCCTGAAACTGTGAGCACCAAATAAACTGTTCCTCTTCTAAAATTGTTCTTGTCAGGTCTTTGGGCCACAGCAGAGAACAAAACAAAACAGCAAAAAAAAAAAAAAAAACCACAGATATCCAAGGAGATGTTTCAACTAGGCAAATGGAAGAACATACCGATCATTCAGGAAGGAGAACTGTGTTCCAGATTCATCAAAGGATGGGCTGCAGAGAAGCCCATGGTGGGAGTGAGGTGAGAAGGGAGCTGTACATGGATCTGGGGAACCAAGCAGAAGGAGGAGGCTGAGGAGGAGGAGAGTGTGGGCACACAGAAGTCCCAGGGGAAGGACCTTCAAGCACATGGGAAATGATCAGTGGTGTCCAATGCATCTGCGGAATAGTGCAAGATGGAGCCTTCAGCGGCTTGGGAGGCAAGGAAGTAGAGTTTCCAGGAGAGCGAAGACAACCTCTCAAGAGACAGCAGTGGTGTGAAATGGGTGGCGGGTGGGTGTGGCAACGGGAGCTAAGGCACAGGAGGAAGCCAGCAGGCGCGCTCCTCACAGGGCCAGGCACCAAGCAGGGCTTCCGTAAGGTTGACTTGGCTCTGCTCCCCTCCCTCTGCTGAGTGCCCTACTTAGACTCACCCTGCTCCAGCATCTGGGCTCTGAGCAGGACAGCGCAGCAGAGATTCCATCCGGATGCAGTCAGGGGCCATGGGAGGAGAAGGGGCTCTGCTGCCAGTTTCCCAGCAGCTTGAGCAAAACTGATTCAATGACCTCATGTGGCTCTTCAGGACAGTTTCCAGCCTGGCCAGCAGCACACACGGCTGGAAGGACCTCAGAGAGGGCTCCTACCTCCAGGAACAGCGGAGGGCTGACCACGTGCAGGAAGTGGGCCAAGCAAAAGTGAAGTTGGAAACCTCAGGGGAAGCTCCAAACCCTCAGCTGCAGCTTGAATGCAATGCGTCCCCAGGCCACATGTTGGAGACATCATTCCCACATTCATATGTTCATGGTACTGGAAGGTGGGGCCTTGGGGAGGTAATTGGGATCTGAAGTCATGAGGGTGGGGCTCCATGTTAGTGGCTTTATAAGAAAGGCAGAGAGACTCGGCTGGCATGTTGGCTCTCTCACCATGTAGTGCCCTCTGCCATGCTGTGATGCAGCAAGAAGACCCTCACCAGATCGATGCTCGTGCCATCTTCCTGGACTTCCCAGCCTCCAGAAGCATGGACTGAGTAAACGTCTTCTCTTTATAAGCTACGTGGTGTCAGGTGTATGTATGCATATGAAGACACAACGGTAGAGGTGGCAGGGATAAAGAGGCATCAACAAAAAATAGACTAAGCTCTCCCCCCCCCGCCAATGTGCTCTGCCTCTTCTGAACTTGCTCTGACCTCTTAGTCTCTCTCTCTCTCTCTCTCTCTCTCTCTCTGACCTCTTAGTCTCTCTCTCTCTCTCCTCTCAACACCATGACTTCCCTGGAATCCTGCGTAGGTGACCACAGGAGGCCTGCCAGGGGTCTGAGACTGACCCTGATCTGGCCTTTCCCCCTCTGCCATAAAACTCCACCAGCCTCTGCCAGAAGACTGTCAACTGTGGAGCAGCGCAAAGAGCTCTGGACCTGGAATTTCATCAGCACTAATACAGCTGTGGCTCACGTAGTAGCCAGCAATGTCGTTCATCTAGGAATCCTACCAGTAATGCCTTGCTGGTGGCAGCTCTGACAACCCAGATTGCGGAGCAGGATGATGAGAAGCAGAACACCCAGGCCACCACCAAACCTTGGCTGTCTTGACCCACTGAGCTCAGGGCACTGTTACAGCAGCAGAACCCAGCCCATCCTTATAGAGACTGGTCAGCTCCAAAGCGAGCTGGGCAAGGGCCCCACCCTGTGAGACCAGTGTCCTCCCAAAAAACTGGGAAGTAACAACTCCCTTGCCAGCTTGGTGAGGATGAAAGGAGAGGGGGCGTGCCAACGTGTAAGCACACCCTGTGGGCGCATGCGAAGGAGCACAGCCTCCCCCGGATCCGCAGCATCATTCTGACAGATCCACAATTCATCTGCAGGCTCCCTTTCAGCCCTCCCAGAATGTGTTCCTTCCTTCTTCCTTACGAGAGCCACTTAGAGACATGAGGGACTGCAGTGTGTGTGTGTGTGTGTGTGTGTTTGACAAAGGGAAATGGACTTAGAAGCTCATCCTGTGGAGGCCAGCCCCACATACTGGCCCTGAGCCTCATCAGTACCCCCTGCCCCCTCTACGCCTCGCCCCCTCCCCACATGTACCGGCCGCTCTGACTGCTCAGCCTGCTCCCTTTGCCAGCTGGCAAGGGTCTAAGAGGGAGATGACAGCAGGTGGGTGTTTATTCCCCCTCCCTGCCTGTCAGGCCAGTCCCCTGCAATGGCTGCAGGCAGCCCTCCTCTGGGAGTCCAGCCTTCAAGGGGCTCTGCCAGAGCGTCCCCACCTCTGTCCCCCAGGCCCCTTCGGCTTTAGGGTTGGCCTGACGTCCTCTGTGGCCAGTCGCTGAAAGCATCACCATCTCTTGAGTGTTTCCTGGACACTGCCCACACAGTGAGGTTGTCTCTTCATTGGAACCATCTGGAGTGAGTTCTATTTCCTGCCAGAGCCCTGAATTCACACCCAGGCCTTTGATGCCAGGCTCTACCTCTGCCACGCTGTACCACCTTCCCTGCCCACCTCCAAGGGCCCTGTGTTTTCTCTCCTCAGCAGACCCCCCCCTGCACCCACCTTTCTGATGAGACACAGTGTGGAGACCCTGCCCTTCTCCACCTGGCTCCTGGACATGAAGCCTCAGGAAGGGGAGGGTGGGGACAACCCAGAGCACAGCCCCTGCTCTGCTCCTTCTCCGCTGCTTCTCACTCCTTCACTGGCTCATGGCTAGACTGGCGGGTGCCTTGGGTTACTTCCTCCATCCTGGCTGACCCTCAAGTTCCAGGGCACCAGGATCCCTGCCAAGCAACAGGGGCATAGCTTTCTGGAAGCCTTCAGAGCCAAGGCAGACTAGAGCCAGAAGAGGCCAGGCCTGTTCCGGTTTGGCCTTCCTTTGTTTTCCTCTGGTTTCTGCCATGGCGGTGTGTCAGATCTTTGTCATCCTTAAACCAACAACTCTGTGGAGCAACGGCCCCAAGTGACCATCAATTTCCTCAGGCCTGTCACCTTTGAAAGCACATCAGCCGGCACTCAGCGTTCACTCCTGCCACCTGCACCCTGCAGCTGAGCAAACACAGAGTGACCAGAGCTGGCTTCATCTTCCTTCCTTGGCCTCCCTGTGGGAACAGCGCCTGACACCGCGAGGAGGCGGGGCTCCCAGCAGCTCTGTGGGTAAAGAGAACAGTCCACTAAGGAAGAGATTTCCTGGACAGGCCTATCTCTGGCATTTGTTAGTTTGGGGATTTTGCAAGTTCCTACACTTACTTACTTACTTATTTATTTAGGTACTAGGGATTGAACCCAGAGGTGCTTAACCACTGAGCCACATCCCTCATCCTTTTTACTTTTTATTTTGAGGCAGGGCCTCACTGAGTTGCTGAGGCTGGCCTCGAACTTGTGACCCAGGTGTGCACCACCACATGCAGCAAGTTCCTACACTCCTAAGCCTCCTTCTTATATGTGATTTACCAAAAAAGAAATAAGTCTTGATTCTGGGAATAGTGGAAGGTGTAGGGAAGTAACTGTGATAAGGCAAATATTTTCTGATTGCCTCCTGGGTGCCCAGCCTCAGGCTCAGTGCTTAAATTCTAAGACGCAATCCCTCTACCACTTTCTAAGACTCACTCCCTCCCCGTTAAGGAAGCCCTGTATTCTCCTGCCTCACCCCTTCCATCAGGGCTCACCCTTCTTCCCATGTCCATTTCATTCATGTCCCACCCAAGCCTCCACATCCAGGTCTGAGGCCTCAGAGAGGCACCTAGAATAAGGGGAGCCCTTTGGCCTGAACTGCCACACATCAAGCTTCCCTGTCTTTATTTGTAGACAATTGTAGGATGTCTGGCTGGAATGCTCTAGACCTAAAACATGAAGTTAGCAACAGGGTTGTCCCTCATCTGAGTATGAGGTGCCTGTGGCTCACACATGGGAAGCATGTCACCTCCCCATCCTGGAACGTGCATCCCAACAACGCACAACATAAGGGTTCATGCATGTCAATCACCAACTGAACCCCAAAAGGGGAAGACAGAGGGCAAAAGCACCCATCTCTGAGGACAAACTCTATGTCCTTGCCAGCCCAAATAGTCCCGTTGGGTCTAGATGGGACAAAGCTCTTCATTCCAGAGGAAAAGTCCTGCTGCTCCCCAGTGACCAGGCAGGACCTAGAAGGGTGACACAGAAGAGAAAGGATGTGTAGGGACCCTGAGCCTGAAAATGGCACATGCAGTATCTGCTTCAGGCTTCTTCCTCAAGGCAGAAGACCCTGGTGAGACCCGACTGGGAAATCATCCATACAAAGTTTCCCAGCAAGTCGACATGAGAGCCAGGTCTGTTAAGCCCTGTGCAGTGTTTCCCCACCACCTCTAGAGGAAAACGCCGGATCCTCACAGAGGAGGAGCAGGGAGCATGGGAGAGGCAGGCGACACCCTGGTTTTACATCTGCCAGCTCCTCTAGCAGTGTTTGGGGCACATCCTTTACTCAATAGCCCCACTTTACTGCACCCCAGTGCATCTCTCTTCCAGTGAATGTTGTTAATGCAGAATGTTAAGAATCTAAGAGTCCAGAGAAATGACAAACCAAGAGATCAAAATTGTGGCCAACTTTTAAACAGAACCACCACGCCTGGCAATCCTGGGCTTTGTTGTTCCCCTCCTCCCTGAGCTGATGTTTGCAGCCCAGCTCTCTCGCACTGAGCGCACCATGGGTGTTACTGGAAAACCTGGGCTGTTTTGGGAAAGACCCAGCCCTCCCAGCTGCACCCCTGCGGGACAGCTGTGGATGAGTTTCAAGCAGGCATCATGGAAATGTCACTTCCGCCAGCAGCGCCCTCCCTCCCGCCTGCCCAGCCCCACGCAGCAGGCCCCTTCTTCCCCAAGCTGCCAATCTTAAATGGGAGGCCAGCCCTGGAACTTTTCAATCAGCGAGAATTCCCGCTGCTCTGGTTTTGTTTTATTTTCTCTCCCTCTCTCGCCCTGCAGCATTAGTAATAACCGGTGGGGTGCCAATGACTCAGTCTGGATGCAGGCCAATCAGCTCGCCCACATGCAGCCCATTTACTCTTCCAAGGACCCGGGGCATCAGGCAGCAGTTGCCCCTCTCAGAGAGCCAAAGCCTAGTGCATTCAGGGGCTCCTATCTCCCTCTGCCCCTCTCTGGCCAGCCACATCCACCCTGTCCCCTTCTCCTGTCATTGCCTGTGTCCAGGACTCATTACCTCCTCTTCACTAGGTCCCCACCTCCTAACAGGTCTCTCTGCCGCTGAGACCTTCTCCTTTTCTGTCCCCCCTCTAGCTGCTTACACAGTGACATTCTAAAACCAGACCTCATCACAATCCAGCTCGCAAACCTGTGGTTCCTCGTTGCCCAAACAGATAAAATGCACTATTGTCAGACTTCCACCTAAGGTACTCCCTAAATTCTAGCCTGCTTCAAATTTCTTTGGAGCTATTCCCCCACATGGACCCTTGCCATAACCTAAACACCAGACACCTCCTGGCCTCAGTACTTTCACTACTGCCAGTTTCCCCATGGAAAATAATCTAACTTCAAATCCAGCCCCTTTCTCAAGACCTGGCTCCAACACCCCACCCCCACTTCTTATAGTGTTATCCATCCTTCATTCAAAAAGCACCTTTTCCTTCAGATTTTTCTTTGTATTTCCAGAGCTCTGCACATAGCAAGTTCTGCTGGCCACTTCACATAACCACTTTCTAAAGACTTGATGGCAACTTTCTTAGAGTTAACTTAAATATCCAACAATAGGGGATTGTCTAAATAAATTACAGAAGAGCCACATAATGGACAACTGTGTCACCATTAAAAATACGTGATGGAAGCAAAGATTTATGTGAAAAGATGCTGATTGCATCTGAATTGAGGAGAAAAGAAAGAATGACAAAGCAAGAGGCACCTGAAGTGTTCATTTTTGTTGAAAATTTATGCAAAAAAAAATATGCATGCATAGGAAAAGAGTATGAAAGATTCTACAACAAAATGTTGACCAGTCATTGTTTGGTCTGGATACTTGACTTACGAGTAATTTTATTTTCTTCTTTTTTCTTACCTGTAATTTCAATATTACATACATATAACTATATAATAAAAAGTGATAATACATATATTTTAAAGACTTTGGAACTAGGCAGGTGAGCTCTTTGGGCTTTTTTTTTTTTCAGGGAGAGGGACAGAGAGAGAGGAGAGAGAGAGAACCGATTTTACTTTTAGTTTTTCATGTGGCTTTCAGTGCTCCGAGACTTTGCTGCGTACGTGGTGCTGGGGTTTGAACTCGCGTCCCTGTGCATACCAGGCCCTGAGTCACCGCTCCAGCCCCTCTTTGGGCTCTTTTTGTACTCAGCACGGGATTGTACATTCAGAGAGCAAAGGGAGGCTTGAGCAAGATAAAAAGCCAGGCCTTTCATTTCATCAGTCCAAATTCTTCCCTTCAGAGAGAAAGCCAATGGTCATTTCTTCCCACCATAAGCATTTCCCTTCCAGTCCCAAATGCAATGCTCAATAGTGGCCTCGTGGCTTTGGAAAAGCTTCTTTACCTCCCCACCCTCTTGAGTGTTTTCATCTGTGGAATGGGAAGATGATGGTGCCAGCCTGCTATGAAGGTCAAAAGAGGCAGACATGCAAACGAGAATCAGGCATAACAAGCAATGAATACTGTGGTTGTTGTTATATTGTCCTGTGGTCAATGATAAACCTGTAAGTTTACCACTGCCGTGTTATACTTAAAGAAACCAAAAAGAGTAGAGAACTTAAAGCATATGCACACAAACCAAAACCACAATAACGATACCTGCTTGAGGAAGCACATCCAGGAGAGGGAAGAGGCAGATTTTGAACTCAGCTCTGTTGAGCCCAGAGGTCATGCTTCCAGTCCTGAACTGCAAGAGTAAGGGTGGCAAGGGTGTATGGATGGACAGTGGCTTGTCCAAGGTCACACGTAGTTAGGGACAGAGCTGGGATTAATCCCAACACCTTCTTTAGGAGGTCACTTATCTCCTTATTTCTTTCAGTGGGTTAATAAGACAATCTTCATGGAAAAGTAGTCTTTCAAAACTATGGCCACAGAGCCAAATCTGTTTCTCATGGATGGGCTTGGACTTGGCTGGAGCCACATGGACTAACTCTGTGAAAAGACTGCTGAGCCCCACAGCTCATGGAGGCTCTCACTTGGCTGGAGTCAGCAACCAAGCCAGGCCAAGGATGGGCATGGGGACGAAACTACACAGGGATGATATGCATCCCAAGTGTCACCCTTGTCTTCAGGAGGAATGGGCCAAATTCAGAGCTCCATACATCTGTCAAGCAGGGAGGAGCCACCAGGTGGAAGGAGCTCGGTGCTCTATGGCTTTTGGAACCACTAGGTGGGGAAGGGGCCACAGCTGTACCCAAGAGTCCACCAACACCCACCACAGGAGGTTGCACTTGCCAACCCCAGCTCTCAGTTTCTGCTTGGCCATGGGCAGCCAAGTAAATGTCCAGGTGAGCTACAACTTCTGTTGGCCTCTTTTGGTGGTAGTTTTCAGGACATGAGGGAAAAAAAAATCAAATACCTACTTCACCTCTGAGACCCTCAGTCTCCACTCATGTGGGGGATTACAGCTGAAACAGCCTTTGAAAATGATCAGGTCCAAAGATCTACAAACCACAACCTGCTGACCAAATCTCACCCTCCACCTGCTTTTGTATAGTCTGCAAGCTAAGAATGGTTTTTAAATTTTCAAACGGTTGGGGAGGGGGAGGGTTTCTCATGATGCATGGAAATCACACAAAACTCACATTTCAGCTCCATAACTACTTTTATGGGAACACGGCTGCACCTGCTCATCCACCTATGGTCTGCAGCTGCCTGCCTGCTCCAATAGCAGTTTGAGGAGTGCAACAGAGATGCTATGGTCCACAAAGCCAAAATCATTTTCTACATAGAAAACATTGAGTGATCCCTGCTCTAGTCTGGCATTTATGATGTATGCACTTGCATCTCCTTCCAGAGCAGCCACTCACTCCAAAGGACCAAAGCTACTGCAGAAGCTAGGTACCAAGCTCTGCTTGTCAGGGTGCACACAGACCAGCCCTGGAACTCAGGAACCTCGTTCCTCTTCCAAGGAGCCGGCTGCCTTTCCCTTGTAACCCCGTCTTCCTGAGAGACTCGGACCCCCCAGACCTTGCCTGAGGCTAGGGTTGCTTTCTGCCTAAATCCTTGGCGTTGTCGCCATGCCCAAAGCTGAGCCTCAGGTTTTCGGGTCATTAATCAGCCAGTTTGGCTCACACAGGTTCCCACAACTTCCACTCCCTGAGACAACCTGCCACTGTGCTGTTTTCCCCATAAAAGCCTCTCATTTTCAGCTTTATATCACTAAGAAAAGTAAGCAAGATCTAAATAGTCTAAGAAAATGCACCTTCTGCTGATTCCCAGGTGGGCCCCTGCACAGAACCTTTAGGCTGGCTCTCTGGGCTTGGGGACCACAGTCCCTCTGCTGGTGACATCACAGTCAAGGAAACAAGGAGGCAAGAGGAGGACTTTGTCTTGCTCCAGGACAGATTCCTGTACCCAGGGCCACCTGTCTCCCCATGGGAGCTCTCCTGGCCCCTCCTTCTGTTCTTTCATTCTTACTGTCTGCCCCAGACCTGACCCCTTCAAGGGTAGCTTGGGGGCTTGAATGTCCTCTTCCTGCCCCATAAGCTCACACTCTGCCCAAGTCCCTTTCTTTCTGGGATAAAATTGCAGCCAGAGAGAAAAAGGTTAAGTTTCAGAAGGGCTTCCCAATTCATTAAATCAGGAATATCCACCCCAGAGTGGCTTATCTTATGTGTCATCCACTAGAGAAATAGCCCCATGTCCCCAAGACACACAGGTCCAGAGTCCAAAGGAGGTTGACATGTGACATGGCAGGAACTACATGCAAGCATTTTGCTTTGTGGACCTGAGCCCGGGTAAACCAGAAGGCAAATATGAGGCATTTCGCACTGATGGCTGGGGTGAATGAGATTGCTAAGGCACAGATCTTAGGCAGTAGCCATCATAGAGCAGAGGTTGTAAGTGCCAGCACCTGACCCTCGTCCCCCAGATACATGCACGCACACAGCCACTAGATATGAAAACCTTCAACACCACAGACTAGGAAGCTGCCCAAGATGACACAGCTAGTAAGTGGTAGGGCTGCAGCTCGTGCATTTGACCACTTACAGGGCAGACATGGATTAAATGAGGTGACAAATCAATGGACAGGGTAGGGTGGGTACTCTGAAGGCAGAGAGGGGAAGTGATCGCATCACAGGGACTACATTAGATTTGATCTTAAGAGCAGAGAAGCAGGGAGCTTTGGGAACATCTGGAGAAACACCTGGAGACAAAGGGAGCAGCAAGTGCAAAGGCCCTGGAATGACATAGTAAATATTCGTCACTCTTAGTTGGAGTTTCCCTTAAATGCTGGGACCCACTTCCTTCCAAGGGGCATAAGATGGCAGATATTTTCTTTGTCCGCCTCTCTTGCAGCTACCACATGGCTCAGTCAGACACCCTGGCCCCAGATGTTGAGCCCATCGTGGAGGATAAAGCCTGTGTGAGCTGCTGGCCAGCAGACAGGCCCCAGTGCAGTAACCTCATCCAGTCTGTAGAGAGCAGCTGTGGCTGTGGCTCTGAGGCAGAGTTCACATCCAGAGCCAGCATTGTGGCAGGGATGGCCGCTGTGCCCATGTCCAGTAGCTACACCTCGCACGGACTCTGCAGCATGACCTGAGTGTTAGTGATCCCCAACTGCAGAGCTCCGAGCCTAGTTTTCCTTCTCTCCAGGAGATTCACCAACCTCCGTAATACTGTTTTAGTAAATTTCTTTTCTTCATGAAACATATGAAGCCGCTTTTTGTTGCTTGCTACTCAGAACCCTGACAGATACAGACAAGGATAGCAGAGACAATAAATGCCCACCACGTGCTCCCCTCAGTGCCCAGCTTCCCCTCCCTTTGTGTTTGGGCCATGTCATTCATTCTAGCCAATAGGCTGTGAGCAAGCAAAACAAGTGTCAATCATGGTGCTAACAAACTTCCCACACAGGCCATTTTGGAAGCCATATGTTGAGGCAGCAGCACACTGAAAGAGAGGGAGCCAGAATCCCTGCATTATTGGATGGTGAGAAGAACTGCCAACCCACATCAAATAATGGAAGAAGAAGAAACACACACGTAAGAAGTCGCACCAAGACTGCAAAGGTGTATGTTACTGCAGCACAGCACAGCCTACCCTAACTAACACGGCACATGGCATGGAGTACAGTGGACAGTGGGGGGGAATGGTTTAAATAATATTGAAATTCTTACCAAAAGGAAACACTGTCCATGATTTTATTGAAAGCAAGATGGCGAGTGACTGGAGGGCTTTAAGCAGAGTCAGGCTTAGCCAAAACACCAAGGCAAATGGCCTTCCACACAGTTCATAGAGTTGGGGAGCGTGATGGGGGTCTCCAAAGACATCCAATTAACCCTCAGCTAGTATCTCGCTGCTTGCCCACTTTGACGCTTAGGAGTTTCCTGGCCTCTTCCTGCACGTTCCCATTGACAAGAAGTGTAGGATTTCTCATTTTATTTTGGGATTGCTCTGAGCTTTACTGTCCTGTAACCTCTGTCCACTGATCAATCCAGCAAGCCTGAAGACATTCTCTGTTCCTCCCAAGGTCTTCAAGAGCTTGCCGCCCTGGCTGTGCCCTGCTGCAGACACTGGCCTCCCAATTTTGATGTCCAGCAAGCTGGACTCTGATAGCAGACTAGGATGTTGGATTGTGGATACAGGATCTCCAACACTGAGTGACATGCCAGTGGGGGATTTCCAGTGTTTTATTATGTTTTCATTGCCTTTGCATATGCCCTATGGAAAACAGAGAGGACTTTGGAATCTCTGGGCCTGTCTCCCTCTGCCTGCCCTGGCCATGTCCCCAACTTAACCTTCAAGCCCATGAGTTGATGCAGCAGGAATTTATTTATGAGCTTATTATCCGTGTGACTCATGTCCCGCTTGAGTTTGAGGTGTAGCAAGGAGCTGATGAGTGGACCTTTGGGCAGCTGTACCCATGAGGCTCTGGAGGGCATGCGCCAGGATAAGCAGCGCCTTGCCAAGAGCCAAGAGGGCAGATGGGAAGCAGTGGGTAAAGGTGCCAGCCTTGAGTTTGTTCTGGTTCCAACAATTCCAAGGTTTTTCCAAATTCCGTCTTAATTCCAACACAGAGGCCTCAAATGGAAGATTTGGCTGGCAATTCAATCTTGACTTCTAAGTCCCAAAATGTTTCAGGAACTTGAAAGCATAGAGAACACGGACAAACATCTTTCTAATTTTAATCTCATCCGGGGGACTGTTCTATCAGCCCCCTTGTTGGGAGGCTTTACATAAATACAGGCAATGACCCTTAACTCATTCAAACTTCTTTAACAACCATTATTTTATTTATTCACATCACATGATTTTAACCTCATCCATTTGAGAGAGAAGTGCTCAAGGTGCTGAGTCGTGCAAACACTGGCCCAAGGTTGACTTGCAGTAAGGACTTAATCCTTAATCCTCATCCCACTGCTCAATCTAAATCTCAATGCAGTAATCCCTCCTAATCCCTGGGAGATACATTCCAAGATCACCAGTAGATGCCTGAAATCTCAAATAATATCAAACCCTATATATGCTATGTTTTTTCTATAGACACATACTTATGATAAAGTTTAATTTACAAATAAGCACAATAAGAGATTAACAGCAATAACTAATAATAAAATAGAACAATTATAACAATATACTGTGATAGAAGTTATGTAAATATCCACCCCTCCCTCAAAATATATTAATTTTTGTACACTACTTGAACATAAGCACTACAATGCCACAACAGTAGATCTGATGTGACTAATGGTTGGGTAGTCACTAAGTGACTAATGGTTGGGTAGCATATACAGCATGGATACAATGGACAAAGGAATGATTCATGCCCCAGGTAGGACAGGCACAATGGCACAGAATCTTATTAAGCTAATCAGAATGGCACACAATTTAAAACATTAATTATTTCTGGGCTTTTCCATTTAATTTTTTCTGACTGTGGTTAACCACTGAAATTGTGGAAAGGAAAACCATAGATAAGGGAAGACTGTTGTGCCTGCCTCCTCTTTCTGATTGCCTTCTTAAATGCAGCTTTATGTTATAAATGTCAAGCTATATATGCTTAGTATGGGAAACAGATAGTCTAGGTCTGTCAAACAGAGAGGGATTTAATACAAGAAATGGGTTCTGTGGTTTGTTATTTGTAAAAATTGGCCATAGTATTTCTCCCTCTTGCATTCATGTGATGTGATTTCATATTGAGGCTGATCTTACAATTTAGTTCAGAACTGGAGTGCCCCAAAAAAGTCATATGTTGAATGCTTGGTCCCCAAAGCATCAGCATTCAAAGGTTGGGTTTTTAGGAAGTAATTAGATCATGAGAGCTCTAACCTCAGTAGTGGATCAATCCATTTGATGAGTTAATAATTTGAATGGACTATTGGGAGATGGTAGAAACTATAGGAGATGGGACCTATTTGAGGGGAATAAGTCCTTGGAGCACACCCTAGGGGATCACATCTTGTTCCCAGTCCCTTCTTCTCTTTCTCCCTATTTCCTGACAACCATGAGCTGAGTAATTTTTTCCCACCACCCCTTTCTGTCATGATGCTCTACCTTACTCAGGCCCAAAGCAATGGATCCAGCTAACTACCACGACTGAAACCACTGAAACTGTTAGCCAAACTAAATCTTCCTTCCTTTATTCTTCTTAGGTATTCTGGGCACAGCAACAAAGTCTAACCTAAGGTCAAGATGAGTCCTCCCAGCTAAGGCCACTTGAGACCAATCAATCTCTAGTCCACCTTGTAGCTGATTCAGATGTGCTCAACCAAGACCAGAAGACCCACCCTGCTGAGTCCAACACAACTTCTGATTCGCATTGTAAGCTAAATATATAATTGTTGTTGAAACAACTAAGTTTTGGGGTGGTTTATTTGGCAGAATATGCTAACTGATGCAGTACTTACAACTGTTGGGACAGCTAGGAAAACATGTTTTTTAAAAAACAGGAAGATTCTCTGCAAACTTTCAGGAAGTAAAGAAGCTGCGGGATCAGCAGAATTGCTGCAGTGACTACAGATTCCTCCAACATTATCTGCTCACAGGAAAATCACAAGACTGGAAATTTCCTCTCTGCCAAAGACCACCAAGTTACCCACCACCACTGAAGGACAATGATACAGTGTCTGTTTTTTCCCACCTTCTGAATCTCATGCAATCAGCTCTCATTGAAAGACTGCAACCTGGAAACTTCATGTCAGGAATTCCTAGACATGTAGTTCTTAGGTTTCCAGCACCTGGTATAGAAAGGAAATCATGGAAGCAGAAAAGGTGATATTGAATTGCCAACCAGTAACCTGAACCCAAGGCAGTAACCAGGCCCAAGAACCAACGCTCCAGATACTGGTTCTGAAGATACTTCAAGTTGGGAAGCTCTCCTGAGATGCCCCCGCTGTTCCCCATTGGCACCAGGCCTCCCTTTGGGATGACACAGACGTTATTGCTCATGTAATTCTCATTCAAACCTATCTCCCAGCTCCAACCCAGGATGAGCACCATGGAGGGAGGAAGAGCTCATCCATATGCATCATCTCTGCACTAAACAGAAGGAAGGCTCTGTCCACTAAATACTGTGCATCAGTGTCACCTCGTCTCCTCTCTCATCAGGTTGATCTAGTACTTGCAGCAATGATGAATATTCAGGCAGCTGAAGGTGCAGAAAGGTTTGGACATGTCCCCAGAAATGAGGACAGCCCGTTACTTCCTCAGCTACCACTCAGTCCTTCTTATGTCTCTAGCAGCAACTTTGGGTTAGAAGCAGCTGACAAAATCCAATTCTCTCCACTGTAGAGATGGAAAAACTGTCCCCAGGGCCCTGCCAAAGTCTAGGGGTAGCAGGGCAGTAGAAGAATCAAGTGGGGTCTGTTGCTGCCCATGTGGCTGCTCAGAAGGTGATCTAGGAGGTCCGCCAGGAGGGATAGCATTGTACAAGATTTCTCAAGTCCTTCTCTTTAATCCGTTCCCACTGCCTGAGACACACTGATTAGCTGTCCTAGGGGCAAAGGGGCTGCCCTGGCAACCTCACCTCAAGGGGAGGATACTGCTTCCTAGAGCCCTGGCTGGGGAAGATCACTCTTTCCCACACACCCCACGCCTCAGGCGGGGAATGTGTCCCTGCCTCGTGTTCCTCATATGACCTACCACCAGCCCTAAAGTCCTGCTTGCACCTCGTGCCAACTGGCCACAGAACCCCTGCCCCAAGACTCTGTCTGTGTCATCCATCGGTCTTCCATTCTCTTCCAGGGTCATGAAAGATTTCAGCATCCAGCTCACACCCTCAACCTGGGAATCCAATTTCTATTCTGATGTGCCATTCGCCACCAGATGCTTGGCAACTTTGCTTCAGCCATGGAGACTTTCTTTTCCCTCTCCAGCCACCTACAACTTTGGCCACACTCTGGGCCTTGTGTGGAACTGCTCTGCTTCTGAAGTCACACATGCAGAGCAGCCCAGTCTTTGGTGACTTTCCAGGTGCCCTGCATCTCTCACCTACAGATGCTCCAGGAAGATGTTTGCCCTCGTAGAGACCTAGCTTCTCCTAATCTAGCAACTGTCCTGCATTTTGACCTTGCACCTTTCTCTCCCCCATGAATGCCCCATGGTCCCTTTGTTAGTGCCATTCACTGTTTGTCCTCTCCTCTTTCCTAACAACTCCAGATACATTCGATTTTCTAAATTTTTTTTCTATCCCTTGGGACACTGATTGTGGGTATCATTGAAAATTTGTGGGCTGTACCCTTGATGGAGCTCCACTCATCCTTGTCCTTGTTTATGTATTTCTCCCTCACTCCCCAAATATTTTAAAATCCACACACTGTGTGTAATCGTCCTACCCTCTTCATGAGCAGAGGACCTCATTTCCCTCATGACCTGAAAATCTGAGCCACAGAAACTCCCCCTTCCTGATCCCATTCATCCCCATCTAACCCTCCCCTTGTCATATTCATTCCCCTCCCAATGAAAAAGGCATTTGCTATTACCTAAAGTTAGTGCCTAATACACAGGTATCTTCCTTCCTTCATCCCTTCCTTCCTTTCATCCTACATTCTTTCCTCCCTTCATTCTTCCCTTCATTCCTCCTTTCCTTTCCTTCTTTTTCTGCGGTGCTAGGGATGGTCTTACAAATGCTAGGCAAGCGCTCTACCATGAGCAACATCCCCAGCCCCAAACATTCATTTTCCTGATAATCCCTCTAATAGGCATACTTTAAAGATGCCCCCATTGCTAATGAATCATGACTTCTGGCTTTCAGACCCTGATATAGCTCCATCTGGCCTGGCCACCTGTGACAGTGAAAGAACTTCCACATGATCTCCAAGGATGGTTCTTCAGGACCATGTGATTTGACTTTGGGAACGCTAAGATCACCACGCTCTCAGGAAGCCCATGCCAGCCACGTGGCAAGGTTGTCTGGAGAGTGAGAGATGCTAGCCAGAGCCTGCTTTTCCAAACAGCCCAGCCCAGGCGCCAAACCTGTGAACAAAGGAACCATCTCACACATGAGAAGAACTTGAGGTCTTGCGCAGCCCCAGCCATCTCCTGCTGTTGAAGCCACCCTCAAGGAGGCCTGGATGTCATTAAACAGGAACAGAGCAACTCTGTTCTGTAAATAGCAACAGTTCTATGCTTTTAAGTTTTGAGGTGATTGGTTACATAGCAATAGATAACCAGATAGTCCACTCTGCCTCCTGTACTGATGCTTCTTAACTGAGTGGCTATCTATCTCTAAGTGTGCACAATCTGCCTCTGTTTCAAGAATAATAATTATAATGAGAAGGGGAAGAGAGGAAAGTGACAGGGAGGAGGAGGAGGAGGAAAATGAGGAAGAGGAGGAGGAGAAGCAGGAGAGGAGGAAGAGGAAAAGAGAAGAATGAGTGGGAGGGGAAGGGAGGAGAGGGGAAGCAAGTTATTCTGCCTTCTGTCAAGTTTCCACCTTCTCTCTCTTTTTTCATGGCCAAGTTGTTTGAAAGTGTTGACTTTCAAGACTGTAACTGATGGAATGGTAGAGTGTAGGGAGAGCACCAGGGAGAGAGGACAGGGGAGAAAGGGAGTCGGGGGAAGAACTGGGAAAGTTTGGTAACCAGTTGAATGATCATCACAACCCATATAGCATCGCTAATACAGAGTAAACACCAATAGCAATGGGCTAGGAATTAGGTTTCTGTTGCTTTGTTTTGTTTTGTTTTGTTTTGTTTTATTCACAAAGTAGCTTGATAACTTTGTTTTCCCACTGTAATGTAAAATAAAGTTTGAAAAAATGTAATTGATATTCTTTATTTTTAATTGCAGTACTGGGGGGACTGCAGTAGTGGGACACAGGGATTCATGCACAGTGAGCACTCTACCACTGAGCCACATACCCAGCCAACTGCAAGGCCCTGGGTTCAACTCCCAGTGTTATGATAAGGTAAATAAAGGAACTGAGTGTGTGATTCTGCACGGTTCATTCTCTCCTAAACATTGCTTTCTTGCTTACGCACTCACACACTCAACTGATTTGCACCAGCCACACCTCTCTTGGTGGCCTCTACATCCGCAGTGTCTGGATTGCATCCTTCCTGAAATGCTCTCTTTGACGGGCTCCTTCCACGCAATTCTCTGCAGGTTTTCCTTCCAGGACTATGTATTCTCCATCTCCATCATGGCTCCTCATCTGGCTCTAATTTTTTTTGGGGGGGGGAACCCATAGAGATAGAACATTTTCAACTTTCAAAAGGTGTAAAAATGTGTTCCACGAAAAGTTTCCCTTCTCACTCTTGTCTCCCAATGATGAAGTTCTCCTCCCCAGAGGCAGGCAACATTATCAGTTTCTCATATTCCTCACAGATATATTTTGTACAAGCATGCATATATGTGCACATATATCTACAAATTCTCACCCTCCCTCTCACCCCCACCCTCACTTTCTCTCCCCACCCCTTTGTTTTCCCCTAAGAACAGCAGCATTCCATGGTACACTGAAGCGTATCTTGCTTTTTTCACAGTACACTTTGGAAGCGTTTCCATATCAGTACATCATAAATCCCTTACTCCTTTGTGCTGCCCATGTGGTATAATTTTGTATGCAAGTACCTGATTTATTTAACATCCCTTTTTTGATGCCCGTTTGGTATTACAATACAATAACTAATCTCGTGTGTTTCTCATGAGTGGGAATCTTTCTGTAGGGTAAATTCCTAGAAGTGGGATTGCTGGGTCAAAAGCATTTGCCAGATCTCTTCCCATGGAGCGGCACCATTTTCACTCCTCTCAGCAATGCATGACCGTCTGTTTCCCCACACAGTGTGTTATCAGACGTTTTGATCTCGGCCAAACCAAAAAGTGAAAAATGATATTTTGGTGCAACTTTAATTACATTTCTCTCATAAGGAGTGAGGGGACTTCTCTTCTTGGGTTTTGGTGATTCTTCACTTGTCCATCTCTCTTTTCTGTTGTCAATCTCTTTCATGCTGATTTGTGGAAAATCTTCATGTCCTAGGGAAATGCACTCTTTGTCAGTGACATGAGTTGAAAAGTATCTTCCAGGGCTGGAGCAGTGGCTCAGCAGTTGGAACACTTGCCTGGCAAGCGTGAGGACCCAGGTTCAAACCCTAGCACCACATACACAACTAAGTGTTGGAGAAACAAAAGCCAAATGTAAAATTTTAAAAAATGCAAACCCTAAATAAAATTGATTCCCTCTTTCTCTCTCTCAGAAAAAGAAAGAAAAGTACTTTCCAAATCTGTCTTTTGACTTTGAGCACAATCGGTTGTGCCATGCAGGAGTTTTAGTAGTTAAAGCTATCAGTCTTCTCTTTTATGGCTTTTGCATAGAAACTTCACCCACAGAAACTGTCACCCATAGAAACTTCTTCCCATTCCGAGAGCTTAAAGTCTCCCATGTTTCTGGTGCACTTTTACATTTACATCTTTGTTTCATATGGAATTTATTCTAGTATGAAGTAGGAGATATGGGTCCAACATTTTTTTCCCTAGATGGTTCTCCAACTTCCCTGACCTCATTTACTGAATAACGCATTTTCACATTCAGTTTGAAATACCATATCACCTTAGGCTACATTCTTATGTGTAATTTCTGGAATTTTATTTTGTTCTGCTGAGTTGACCAGAACCACATTGTTACAGTGTGGTTTAGTATCTGATAGGGCAGGCTAGTCCCCCTCTTTACTGTTCTTTCTTCAAATATACCCTGACTGTTCTTACCGTCAAGAACTGTGAAGAGTCTGAGTGAGTTTTTACTCTACGCACAAACTGGCAAGTTAGCGTGGTCTGTTTCCTGGGAGCTGGCAAAAGACACAAGACTTCACATCAATAGCAACAGTCAGAGTACCAGCATTTGCGATGGTTGTATGATCCCCAGATGCCACAGGGGATCGTGAAGAAATCCAAGCAACACTTGCACATTATGGATTGTGTTAGAGAAAAACCTGTGTTGAGGGAACCCAAGTCTTTTATAATGGGCAACAAGCATGCCTGAGTTCTGCCCCAGAAGGAACCATTACCTTTGTCATGCTGGACAATGAACAAATTTCTCTCTGCTCCATAGGGCAACACTGCCTCTATTCCAAGCTTGCTCACTCCAGACATCCTTGCGAAGAGAATCTGATAGTCGCTGCTTAGCTCATGCAGCAACATGAAGGGTCCATGGAGAATTGCCTCTCAACACTTATTTATTTTTCCAGATGAACATTAGAATTAGTTTGTCTAAACACCAACAACAAAGGCTTCATTTTTATTGAGAATCTTATTAAATTCTGAATTATCTAAGGGAGAATGGACAATTTTATGATGTTCGTTTTCCCATCCAAGAACATTATTCAAATGCTTTTTTGTCCCTTGGAAGCATCTTAATGCTTTCTCCACTTAGATTTTGCACATTTCTTCTTATGTTTATTCCTAGGTTTTTTATCTTTTTCGTTGCTGCTATAAATGTTTTCTATTCCCATTTTATCTTCTAACAGGTTGTCATTAATTCCTGCTCTTTAAATGAGTGGTTTTCCTCCAGGGTCCCTCCTCAACATTCTTCTCTTCTTACTCGAAGATTTCCCCGGATGGTCTCATTCCCTCCCGAAACTTCAATGTGCATCTGTCAGCTGGCGGCTCCCACACTGTCATCCCCAGCCCTGGGCTCTCTCAGGAGTTTGTGGCACATATGCCATGAACACCCCATGGGCACTTCACACCCAGCCAGCTTTGTGGTTAAACTCTTCATCCTCATTCCCAAACCAGCTCCCTTCACATAATCCAGTCTCAGTTCTACCAGTACCACCCTTCAACCAGGTGCTCCTGAGCAAAAGGGGGCTTTCTTTTACTCTCTTTTCTGATCAACCATCAAATCTATTCATTATGCTTCCCCAATTCCTGTTTAACTTGTGGACTTCCCTCCATCCTCACTGCCATGACCTGGGCTCCACACCAGTGCATGCAAAGCCCCTGAATGACTTCATGGTCTCACATTTTCTCTCTGCTCTCTCTCCCTATCCTGCTGCAGGTGTGGCCTTCAGTTTGGATCATGCAGTTATTCTCAAAGGCTCCAGAATAAAACATACCTGATGGATGGCCATTAGCTGCCTGGCTCCACCCACTCCTTGAAATCCAAGGCTTTCATTCCCATGGTATCACGTACTGGCAACTTCCCAGGTCTGGAAGTATCTCAACTCACCACTTCCCTCTGCCCCTGGCTACTTCCTATTCATCCATAAAGATACAACTCAGGTATCAGCTCTTCCAGAAGATTTCCTGACACCCTCATCTGGATAAGATACCTTTCATTCATTCATTCATTCATTCAAACATTCGGTCATTCATTCACTTTTTCATCTCAAAAGGCATCTATTTGGTTCTCCATTTTGCCAAGCTCTCAACCAAGACCTAGGGATATCAAGATGAATTGAGTACAACTCACTGTCCTCAAGGGACTCATAATCCAAGCTTTGGTTTTTCAAAACGTGGTCCAGGACCAGCAGCATCAACCTCACTAGGGAGCTTGTTAGAAATGCAGAGACTCGGTGCCCAGGCCAAACCTGCTGGGTCAAATCTGTATTTGGAAAAGATCCCCTCATGATTCCCAGGCACAGTAAGGTATGAGAAGCACTGATCTTGATGACTTGAATAGAGAAAAGTAACAGCTAAGGTTAAGTGCCACCTTAGAGCAATGCACAGGTGTTCTGAGGACACGGAAAGAAGTAACAAATTGAATGTGAAAGGGTCAGGGAAGGTCAGAATAGGTGAGGTCAGGACAGAAAATCAAGTTGCAGTTGGGGAGCAGGACTTCCAGGCCCAGGGCACAGCTGGAGCAAAGGCATAGCGGGAGTGAATGTACCCTGGGTAGGGAACGAAAGACCCATTTGTTGGATCTTGATAGGGACACAAGTGTAAAGGAGTAAGCACACTGCCAGATTCATTTCCTGAAGTTCCATCCTACACCCATGGACCTCCCTTCAAACACCTACAGGGACTGCCAGGCCGAGGAGCGTGAGCATGCATGCTAAGTGTGGAAAGATAGTTTGCAGACTGGATTTGAATGTTTTTGAACCTGTAGCCAGAGAATCTGGCTGGGAATCTCAATTGTGCAGGACCGAGGTAGCACCAAGTCAGAGCTGAGGAAAACCAGGTGAGAAGAGAGCACAGGTTCTAAAAATATTGGAAAGGCCAAATTGGAAGAACTGGAGGTAGGGAAGATGTAGAGAGAGTTCCAGAATCCAGACTTGGGTTGGTAAAAGTAAAAGCCAACCAAAGCAGGGAGTAATAAGAGCAAGAACTAGGTGACAGCAAAATAAATAAACACTAGTTTTTCTTTTTTTGGGGGGGGACAATTTTGTGTCAGACACCAAAAATCAGTGCTTTGCATGAATTACTTCAAATAATCCTCATCTAGAAATTCTCAAAGCAGTTGCTATTATTGTCTTCAGTTTAGAGAGGTGGAAAACTGAGGCACAGAGTGCAATGACCTAACCAGGGTCAAACAGTCAGGAAGCAGAGTGAAGATCTGAGCCCAGGACACAAACGCTTTGTCACCTGCCTTATAGACTGGCTTTGGGCATGTTGGGAGCCAAGGATCTGCTGGGCTTCCAGTGGGAGAAGGATGAGCAGAGCTGAGGCTCAAGTGAGCCCTTGGATGCAGTGTCAGCCCTCAGAGGTAGCCAGAGCCCTTGCGGGAATGTAATGCCTGATGTGGGGTAAGGGTCCTCCACTGATGGGTGGTAGGTGGAGCTAACACCCATAGTTTTCCACTGCCATTTGGGCTGCCACTTTGATCAGAGCCTGACACATGCAGATTCCCTGGAAGCTCACAAGCTGGCGTCTATGAACCAGGCTTCCTCACTAGGACAAAGACTGGGGAGGGTCAAACCAGAGAATTGAGACCAATGTCCCTAAACCAAGCAGGAGCCAGCTTCAGGGGGCACAAATAGGACATTTGCATGTCATAGGCCTTCCTCTACCTCAAATCCAGGAATTCCAAGTAGAGGCACCATATCCCCACCCATCTCAAGGCTACATTGACTGTAAACGCCTTCAGAACTTTCTAACAATGACTTTCACACCTCCTTCTTCTCATCTTTAAGGTGGGAGCAATGGTGCTGTCCTCAGAGCTATCCGCAAGGGTACGTAGCCCTCAGGTGAAGAATTCACACAGCTGGCAGCACCCCAACACCATTCAGTGGAGAAGGTATTCTCACCGTGGGCATCAGGGATAGAGGTAGTGAGAAGAACAGAGGCCCTCGCATTCCCGGCTCCAAAGGCAATGCTGGGGCTGGGGCTGGGAACTCCGGGTATGAACTGCTGGCTAGCTGACAAGGGTTCCCAGTGAAACCCCTTCACACCAAGGCTGCCGCCCCACTGTGGGGGGCAGGGGAACAGGTAGGCAACCAGGATAGGGAGGTTGGCAGCTGGGTGAGAATAGAGGACCTGAAGCATAGCCTGAAAGGGCTGCTATGGTTTAGCCCCAGCCGACAAGGACAGTTGGGAATATGCCTCAAATTGCCAGAATTTCTGATCTTGGGGGCAAAAAAAATCCCAAAACTCAGATATTTTTGTGAAATTTCCAGGTTCTTAAATGTGGTTTCTTAAATGCACCTAATTTATCAATTGTGTAAACATGGGGAGGGGCTAATCTGACCTAGGTCATGTCTAGAATCTGAATTCGGTAATTCTTCTCCCTCAGCTGATGGCAAGAACAATGTGCGCACCTGCTGCGCCTGTGACACGCATGGACAGGCCCATGGTTTTCGTATTTTGAATGTGTAAGCAGTGCACGGCTACACGAGTCCACAAATGATGCGCGTGCCTATGAACACATGCAAAGATGTATTGTAGGTAAGTGTGTGGGCGAGCAAGGCCCTCCCGTGTGCATCTGCAAGCACTCATGAAGGAGCACAGGTGTATGCTGAGTGACAACTCGTGTGACCCTGGGTTCGTGCACCTGTGTGTTAACGCACGTGCATGTGGGCTCCAGGGAGAGCCCTTCCCTGGGACTGCTCCTGGCCGCAGCGGTGTGCACCAGGGCGGGTGTAGGGGCGCACCGGGGGACGCGCATGCGCGCCAAAGAGGCGGAGCGAGGAGAGAAGCGGCCCTGCAGCTGCAGGCGGTGGCCTTGGCCTGACGGAAATCAGGGCATCGATCTTCCCTGCCCGGCCCCTCCCGCGTCCGCCAGCCCAGCGGAGGGGAGGGGACAGAAAAGGACTGGAACTGGTGGAGCTGCAGCTGCGCCCCAGGCGCTGCGGGAGGGAGGAGCAGGGCGCTTTGCCGCGGCCATTTGTCACCAGATGTCACCTTCTGCTGCCTAGGCGGCTTCGGTTCCAGACAATGGCTGCGCGAGCCGAAGGGCGGGCAGGGCCGACCCCAGAGCCGCGCCTCTGCTGACACCTACAGCCCCGTGCCCTCACGCCGCCGCCGGTTGCAGCTCCGGTGATGCCAGACTGCCGGCCCCCAGACCGCTCAGCTCTTTGCCCAGATGGTTCCCTCTGCCGGGCCTTGTGGGCACCACGTTCTCCACGTCCCTCCCCGGTCTCTGATTAATGCTTTATCTTTCAGATTACAGCACAGGTGTCACCTGCTTTTCCAGCCTGCCTTCCTGACCCTCCTTCCATTTTCTTATGAAAATGGCGCGCTGTGTGAGATCAGCGGGCCTATGCTTTCTTCCCCTATGCACAACGCCTGGCACTCAGAGCTAAGAACCAGAAAGGCACTGATGCCGTGGGATTTGCAGGAGAATCTTGCAAGATGTTCATCACCACCAGCCCATAGTTGCGTTTGACCCCATGCAGAGAAAAAAATCCCTCACCCCAGAAATCCAACCAGGAAATCCCTGTACTTATCTCTAGGTACAGATCACCAGAAAAAATAAAAAGGAAAAAATGAGTTTTCCTCCTTTGTAGCAGTGGCCTAAGTGGTGGCAGATTTTTTTATAGGTAACCACCACTGCTCCTGCCAGTGCTTTCCATTCACAACCACTGCACTGCTGAAGTTGAAACTGCCTAGTGTGGAGGACAAGGACACAGGCCAAAGATTCAGGTTGGACTTCAGCATTCTAGTCTAAGGGTCACGAGTTTTTTTCTGTAAAGGGCCAGAAAGTAAATATATTAGACTCTGCTAGCCAAGTAGCAGGTCTCCATTTAATCTTTGATTTGGAGTTCTTATAACTCATTAAAAATGTAAAAATCATTCTTAGTTCAGGGACCACCAGAAAACAGACAGTAGGCAGGATTTAAACCCTAGTTTTCCACAGTGTGCCCCACATGTCACAGACCTGAAGAACTTCAGTAGCCAGGGAAGAAGCTGGCAACATGCTGAACCAGGACAGACTTGGAAATGGGTTCAGAATCACAGTTCAGCAGGTAGTGACCTAGGATCACTTCCCTCAAGTCTCAGGGGTAAATGGAAGTATCATTAGAACCCACCTGGCAGGTTTGCAGGAAGAAGAACCTGAGTCTAGCAGTGCTTGGCTCATGGCACCCCCTAACAATTCCCCGACTGCACTGGCTCAGTGAGCATATATGTGTGCATGCACATGCACACACAGGAGCTCCAGCAAGAGGCTGAGCATGATCACTCAGAGCCACAAGGTAAGGAAGTCACCTGAACCAGATAGATTGCTTGTGAAATCCTTACCTTGCTTGGCTTTGTGACCCCAACCCCAGCAAAATAAAATTTCTAAGCCTGTTTCCCCATTAAAAAATAATTTCAATATCAGATCAAACTTTCTCCTGACATGTTCGTGGTAACTTGTTGATGTTACCTGGGAAGGTATTTAATTCCATGCCTGACACTTGATAAGCTGAACAAAGAGGGTGGTGTCAGTGTGGCTGTTGTGGTGCGACCCCTCCATTATGGGAAAGCCCCATACACCAGGGGCACGGGAGAACAATGGTAGTCTAGTCAGGGAAGGCTGCCTAGAGGAGGCATCAGCACTACTCTTTCCCTTTCCACGGAGCCACCGCCTGTCCTTGGGTCAGGGAATGGTGGAGGTAGAAGGATGGGTGAGTTTGGAACAAGGTTTTTTTTTCCCCTTTGAGAGCAGGAAACCCCAGAGACTGGAAAAATGCTGCCTTTTTGTGTCTATTAAGATTAGACTCACTGAACTCTGAACTTAAACATCCACACAGTTAGTGGGACCATCTTCATTACAAAAGTAATTCTGTCCATTATAGAAAATAAGATGAATCAAAAGAAGAGACCAGGTTATAGCCCAGCACCACCATAAGGACCTTTGTACCAAAGTCTCCTGAGGTCTAGAGAGTTTCACGTCTGTTTTAATGTTTTGCTTGTCCTATAACAACCATAAAGCTGGGTGCCCTGCACTTCTCTGGGATAGACATTTGGACTACCAAGCTGAACCCTGGGTATTCAGGCATTCAGAAAACCTGCCTCTTCAAAAACCTTCAACCACCTGTTACATAGGATTCATCCATTTGCATTGATAAGTATAAATGTATGCCTACATATTATATCTATACATATGTGTATACATATATGTATATATATCTATACACATATGTGTATATATATATATATAACACATATAACAAAATTTATATTTTACTACCCAATTTTAGGTTAGATTTTAATTTTTAAATCTGGTACCCATGCAGTAGGTTACACCACAGTGGCCTAAACTCTAGATTTATTCTTGGAACTTGAATTGCGGCTCCAAAATGAAGCTGAAAAATCTCTTTCATCTAAGAGCCTAAACCTAAGATTGACGGTTCAAGTTTGATGTTTTAAAAAAATCAGATCTGAGTCACAGTTGTGGGTTCCAGTCTCCTGGCTTGCTGTGAGCCAGTCTTTTCCCTCTCTGGGCTTTGGCTCCTCAACTGTAGAATGAGGGGTTGGGCTGGGTGGTGGCTGGAGTTGTCCTTCTGTCTGTGCCAGTAGGATCCATAAACAGCTAGTCTTAAGTCACATCTACCGAGGCCATTATATGTCTCAGGATAAATGGAAATATTAGAACCTACCTGGCAGATTTGCAAGAAGAAGAACCTGCGTCTCTAGCACGCACCCACTAACAGCTCCCCTACTGCACTGGCTCAGTGAGCACTCCCCAAAGTGGGGAGGGGTGGAACAGACCACCTTCTTTGAAATACCTTGAAAATGAGAATGGCTACCAAGGACAAGGTCCGCACACCCTGCACATCACCAGCATGCTCGGGAAATTTCTGAGCTAGAATGAGCTTCTGGAACAGGCCCAGAGCATGACAGATCAAAGGAGAGGGAGGGAAGGAATGCATCAGACACTACAGAAAGGCAGGAGCACAGCCTCTGACTGCAGCACTTCCAAAGGCCTCCAGGGATAGAGGTCCAGGGCAAAGACGGCCAGGGGTGGGGGTGGGGGGTCCTTCTGGAAGTGGCCTCCATGTCCCGGCTCCCAGTGCTCGTGGCCCAATGGAACTACCTCTGCCTCCCAGCTCTGAGACCCTGGGGAGACCACCACCTGGGCCCTGGGGACAACAGGCACTCCTGGATCCCCAGAGACCCAGTCTCTCTCTCTTTTTTTGTTTTTTATTTGAAGAATGAGAATTTTTAAATTACCCTTTATCCCATCATCACCAAAAACAGTGTTTCATCTTGCGCAAATTTTCCAGGCTTTTTCTTGTATACACATTATTTATGTAGATCTATGTTTCTCACCAAAATGAGAATATATGCTATATTTTGAAACCTTTTTTTCTCTTCACATGATGCAGGTTGAACATCTCTTCCTCTTCTAACTCCTAAATCAGTGTTTTTGATACCGATGTAATAGTGTATCATATAGTGAAATAAACCATTTAATAAACCAAATAAACCAGTCATCTGCCATTGGAAGCAACACGGGTATTTAAAATGGTAGTGGGTCAGGAGCACGTCCAGGTATCGCGAGTATTTCTATGCCACATGGAGAACAGGTAGGGGCTGCACATGCAGAGGTGTCACCCCTTTCTCCTCGAGGGTGGCAGGTCCCGCATCACCCAGGTGCATCCTGAGGATACTTGCAGCTCAGCTGTTCCCTGGGAGAGGCTTGTTGGTGTTTAACAAGAAGTCATGGCAAAGGAAGACGAGAACTTGGTCTTTTGTTTCAGAGCCTAGTGGCCTCAGTGCCTTTCACCACTGTCATACTGCTACGGTTTGAATGTGTCCCCCAAAAATATATGTATTGGAAACTTAATCCCAAAAGTTATATATTTGTGGTATCTGGAAGCAGGGTCTTTGGGAGGTAATTAGGATTAGATGAAGTTATAAAAGTTCACAGAAAGGAGCCACCATGATGGCATTAGTGGCTTTATAAAAAGAGGAACAGAGACCTGAGCTGCTATGCTTGTTCTGTGTCTCCATGTGAGACCCTCATAATACAGCAAGAAGGCTCTCACTAGACACTAGTGAGAGCACCATACTCTTGGACTTCCAGCCTCCAGAACCATGAGCCAAATAAACTCTAATTCTTTATAAATTACCCAGTCTATGGTGTTCAATTATAGCCACAGAAAACAGACTAAGACACATATAAAACACATTGTTCACATGGTCCATTTTGTTCCAGCTAACAGGAACACCAAAGAGAAAGAAAAGAGCTCTGTGTGACCCTCAGCAGCCCTGAAGCCAGCCATGCAGCAACAAGGACATGTGGCAAGGATACAAAGTCTGGGAATACTGCAAGGTCTCTTTCTAGTCCAAGCTCCCACCATGAGGTTCTAAGCTACAATACCCAGGCATGTGACTTTGAACAGGTCATTCCTCTCAGAGCCTCCATTTCTCTAGAGTAACATGGAGATGTAGTACCAACTCACAAGCCTATTGTGAGGATGTGTCCATATAGGGACTCCTCAAAAGTTCCCTCCCTTTCTACCTTCTGCCACATCCTAGGCACTGACAGTCCATTGCCAAATACCTATTGAGTTCCTACTATGTGCTATTGTGCTAAGTGTCTAGGAGGTAGGGGTGAGCAAAGCAGATGGAATATAAGGCCTACAGTGCTTAAGATTGGTGAGTAAATGAAGCACCAGCAATAACTAAGCAAATGATTACATGTCATGGCATGCTATGGATGGATAAGCTAGAAGTGCCCTGAGAATGGTCTTGCTGTGGGGTGGGGGGAACAGGGTGCTCAGAAAAGTGCCCTGAGGACCAGTCATTTTTGTGAGAGGTCAGGACCAGGAAGAATTACACAGAAGAAAATGCAAAGGGAGGGTGCCAGAGGCAGGGACACCAACCCTATGGTGGAAAAGAACATGCCAGGACACAGGAGTGAGCACAGGCCAGCAGGGCTGGAGGGTTGAGAGTTGGGGAATGGCTAATGACGACGTTTGAGGAAGCAGAGCCATGGAGCCTCTTGCGAGAGTGTGTATCAGGCAGGTATGTTTGAGGAACAACAGAGCCACCACCAGGGTGGCAGGAATGGAGTGGGCAAAGATGAGGCAGAAGACACAGGATTGGAAACAGTTTGAAGTTAGAGCACTCAAGGCCTTGTAAGCCATTTTAAGGATTTGGGCTTTTGAGCCATTGGAGGTGAAGAGTTTGGAATAAGACTAGTGCAGTCTGAAAATTTTTAAAAAGAACACTCTCAGAGGTTCCTTACATCTGGTAGAATGAGCTCTTAACACATCTACCCTCCCACAGATAACACATATCAATTTTGAATGTAATTCAGAAGAAAACTACTGGAAGGCACTGGAAAATGATTTTAAAAAAATAAAAGTCTTCAGAAGGACATTGAAACTTGGAAGAAAGAATGGCAAGAGTTAAGCTTTCCATTTTTATCCAGAGGGCAGGCTACAGTTGTAGCATGGTGCAGTGCAAATAAAAGTCCAATAGAAAGAAACCCTGTCTTATGGACTGAAGAATCTGGAACAAGACCAGGGCAACCAGAGCCACTGCAAAGTGAGGAGCCATCTAGGAAAAAAAAATGATTGAAAAGGCCCAAATTCCAAGTCACTGACTGTCTCCTGAACTTCATGTTTATGGAAGAGATGCAAAACAACTTGTAGTTAAACTAAGGAACCATACTTTGATTGGAGCTGTGCACTGCAAGCTGAACCAAGTGCACTGCCTACTGAAACAAAGACATCGGCACTATTTGGAAGAATATAACAAATTCCAGAATCTGTACAAACTAATGTTTCTAATTTAGAGAATGTAATCCTAAACCCAATATAAAGAATCAGGAAAATAGGATCCATCATCAAGGCAAAAGATAATCATCAGAGTCCAACTCTGAGAAGATGCAGAAGTTGGAATTATCAAACAGATACTGTAGTTATATTTACACTCAACAAGGTAAAAGAAAATACCTTCTTAATGAAGAGATAAGAATTCTCTAAGGAAAAGTAGAAAATATAAAATTAACCAAGTAGAAATTCTAGTACTAAAACATGCAGTATCAGGAATGTTTTAAACCATCAATGTCCAGACTTCAAACAGAATGAAAATGACAGACACAGATAACAGAGTCACAAAGCTTACTTAGATCAACAGAAACCATTAATCCAAAAGAAAGAAAGGAGGAAAGGAAACAGAGAGAAAGAGAGAGAGGATCAAGATATTGAACAGTCTCAGGGGGCTGTGGAATAATATCAAAGGTCTAACGTGTAGAATTGGAGCTCCAAAAGGAAAGGAGGAAGAAGACAGGAAAAAAAATTAACAAATAGTGGCACAAAAAAAAAAAAAAAAACACCTTCCAAGTTCAGTAAAAGATAAAAATTTACATATGTACTCTTACTAAAACTGCAAAAAATCAAAAAATGAAGAGAAAAATGAAAAGCACCTGGAAGAGGGAGTAAGGAGACACATCAAATACAGAAACAAGGATTCAAATAACCACATGCTTCTCATCAGGAATTATGGAGAAACCGAGTAACATCATTTAAAGGGCTGATGTGGGTAGGGACTCCAAATACAGTGAAAATGTCCTTTAATAAGGAAGACAAAATAAAGACATTTTCATTTAAAAGAAAATGTGTTCCCAGAAGACCTGGACTATAAGTAATACTGAGAGAAGTTCTTCATATGAAAGAGAAATAATATCAAAAAGGCACTTGGATCTTCACAAAAAGAATAGAAAATATTACAAATGGCATGTATCTTTGTAAGTATAGTAAGATGATATGATTTCCTCTCTTAGTTTCTTAATACGCATAAGATTCTTTAAAGCAAAAACATTAACCTGGTCTTGCGGGGCTTAGCATATATGTGGATGACAAGTGAAGTGTACAACAGAATGGGGTGGGGTGCCAAACATTTACAAAAGGTTTCTATTTTACATGAAGAAGTGTTATATTAACTCTAAATTGACTATGAAAAGTTAAAATGTATATTGTAATTGCTAGTAGAAAGAAAACACTCTAAAACTGTAAAGTAGTACAGGTGTCCCTTGGTGTCTGCTGGGATTGGTTCCAAGACCCCCTGAGGATACAAAGCTCCACAGACACTCAAGTCTTTTATTTAAAATGGTGTAGTATTTGCATATAACCTACACGATCCTCCCACATACTTTAAATCATCTCTAGATTACTTATAATGCCTAATACAATGTAAGTGCTCTGTAAATAGATATTATACTCTATTATCCAGGGAATTTTGACAAGAAAAAAAAAGTCTGTACATGTTCAGGACTAATGCCATTTTTTCCCAAATATTTTTGATTCATAATCAATTGAATCTGTAGATGCAGAATCTGTAGATAAGGAGAGCCAACTGCATAGCAAAGGGACAAATAGTTATGTTACAATGGAATTCTAAAACAATCCCACCCCAGCTTCTGTGTGGACTGTGAAGGCTGGAAGTGGAGAGACCACTTCCAATGTTACTGAAATAATTCAGCCAGGTGATAATGTCGGCTTGGACTAGGAGGGTTCAGTGGACATAGTGAAAAACAGTGGAATTTTCAATGGATTCTGAAGGCACAGCCAAAGCCTTCTTCATTAATGGATTGGATCTGCAAGGTTGAAAAGCCAAGATGGACCCAAGGCCTATGACCTATGCCGTAGGGACAGAGGTGCTACTTCCTGAGACTACAATGAAGGCTCTTCTCCTCCCTCCCCGTCCTTGTTGCTCTGGGCATCCAAGACCTGCAGCTGCCCCTGTGTTGGAAAGCGAGCTGGGCTCCAGGCCAGGTGAGGAAGGAGATATGGACAGATTCATTTGCCACTGAATATAGCCCTCTGGTTGGAGCAGGGTTGACAGAGAACATGTGCCTCTCAGCAAGGATCACACCAGATCAAAACCTCATTCTCACGGCTTCTTCCAGCTTCCAGCACCCCATCTCCAAGAGTTGCTTTCCAATGAGAAGTAATTGAGAAATAATTGCTAATATTTCACAGAGATGGCAGAAGCCTCAGCCCCAGCCTGTGGAAACAAATTAAAGATGAGGATGAGGTTTAGAAATAAAGAACAGCCCTGTTTCTCATTAGCAGTTGCAAATATGATTATAGGGAAATATTCCTGCCGTGAGGATGGTGTCTGCCTGGATGAAATTAAAATACTTTCCGGGCAAGGTGGAGACCCTGGACCCGGATTCAGGGCTCTGGGTCTACAATAGGGCCCTAGGACTGACATGTTCAAAGTCACAGAGCACATTTGCAACAATCCAACTGAGCCTCAGTTTCTACGTCTGTCAAATGGACTAAAGGACTAAACTGCAGAGGTGGACAATGGTTTCTCCTTCTGCGTGAGGCACACTTTGCAGACAGACACGGGAGATTTACACCAGCCCAGGAGCACAGACACAGGTGTGAGGGGCAGCCCAGAGCACTACGTTAAAGGTCTCAGGCCGGCTGTGACTTCCTGACTTGGTCTAGCCTGCCACACCCAGGCTCCATCCCAAGCAGTAATGGCTGACACGTGCCTAGTGGCAGGCACTGTTGAAAATTATTTATATGTGTACGTTTATTTCATCCTCGCAGCAACTATAAAAGGAAGGTACTCTGATTGTTCCTGTTTTACAAAGAAAGGAAGCCACTAACAGGCAAATCAACTTGGCCAAGGCCAGAGAGCAAGCAAGCCACAGGGCCAAGAGAGAACTCTGGCTGATTTTCCAACCTGTGCTCTTAGCTACCAGCCTACTCCGCCCCTGGAAGTCTGAAGGTCTCCCTTACCTTGTCCTCAGAGCTCTTGAGCTTTTGGCAATTAGCCCAGAAGTCCCCAGACTTGGGTGTGAATCCTGATTCCAGCAATACAACTCCACACCTGTTTTTGCTTTTGTGTATGTTTTTAAATTAATTATAGATTTGGCAGAGACGTGCTTTAAAGAAGGAGTAAGACCTCGGGAGAAGAAACCAGGCACTGTCAAAAGCTTCCCTCCAGCCCCATCTCCGGCCAATGGCTAACCCTCTCCCCTGCTGGCCTCTGGGTTGTCCTTCTGACCCGGCCCCAAGACCACCCTGCTGTGAAGCCCTCCTGCACCAACACATCAGTGCTCTTTTCTGGGTATCTGCGGCTCCAAGTGTTGCCACTTGCATGGCTCCATTTTCATCCAAAAATGCAGAGCCCCATGGCCACCTGGTCTTGGGGGCTTTGCCATCCTCTAATCACTAAAGTAGGGTTTGAGGATGACCAGACCCTTTAGTCCAGCATTCAAGGAGCTCCTCACCCCAGCCCTTGCACTCTGGAGAGGCTGACCTCATTTCTATAACCTCCCCCAATCCATTGTCCCTCCACACACAAGAGCTTTGTCCAAATCCCATTCCCCAGCCCCCACCCAGGGGCCAGGAGAGGGGGATGGATTCTGAAATACAAGGATATACTGGCTAGAGCAACCCTGGGGACAGTCCATGCAAGGGAGTCCTGAGGCCGAGAGGTCAGTTTACTAAAGAGATAATCTGATTATACATAGTCAAGAGGGAAGGAGGAGGGTAACAGGAGCCTTGAACCTGGAAAAGAGAGAAATAGGCCAAGCAAGTAGCTTAAGCAAGAAGTAGGGACAATGAGGGAAGGATAGGATTAAAATGTAACAGAAGAAAGTCCTACGTCCCCATCCTCACTCTACCGCTCACCTGCACCTACCAGTTAGGTGGCCCTGCGTAGACCATCAGACCTCTTAGAGACCCAGCATCTTACTCTAAAGCCAGGTCAACATCTCCACCCATAAATCCCCAGAATTTGGGGAGAGGAAATGGCAGGTGCTGAGTTTAGCTTGGGTACAGCTTTCTAAATGCCACTTCCTCCCATTCTGTCTCCGTATGTAGAGCACAGCAAAGTGGCCCCGCTGCTCTCTGGGGGCTGAGGAGTCCCCTACAGCACAGCAGCCAGCAGCTGTCCTGTCACCCTGAGAGAGAATCTGCCCCCAGGGAGACTCCTAATTTAATCAGCTTCACAAATCAGCTCGATGGGCTTAATTGATCTTTTTCACTCCTAACATTGTCGCTGTCGCTTTCTGAATTGTGCCTCCCCCAGCCACCCTATGCTCAGTCAGCTGAAGGTGACGAAGCCACAGGGTTTCACAGTCAGGGAGCCCCTGCAGGAAGGGGCTGTGGGCAGGAAGGTGAGGAGGGCAGGGACGGTGAGGGAGTGTCAGGATCTGAAAACCCAGCCAGGTCTCCGAGGTTTTATGACCCACAAAAAGCAGCAGAGGAGGCAATTGTGGGACAGGCTTCCAGAGAGTCACCTCGCTGGGGCCTCAGGCAAGTCCCTCTGGGGCCCATCTGAGCCTTGGTTTCCTCATCTGCAAATATCACAACAATACTCTGTCTTTCAAGGTTCTTTTCTACAAATGTCCGTGGAACTCATACTGTATTCAAGCATGGCGCTGGCATAGGTAATGACAGCAAGGACACAGGAGCTCTTCCAGTCCCACCAGGTGCTCCAGATCCTATAGAGCACATGGACTAATGGGGAGACTGAGATAAATCTGAAAAGCACAAGAACGAATATGAAATGCAGCCATGCAGCTCTGAAGAGGAGGGCCTTACTGCCTGGATGGGGCTGGGGTGAGAAGAGCCCCAGTAGTGCAAACAAAAACAAAAAATCACAGGCACGCTAAAAATATTATAAAAAATTACCTTCAGGATATGTGTCTAAGGTGCATATGCAGCGCAAGGGAATTTTGCATATCCCATCCCCAGGATATCTCATTATGCACATGCCAATATTCCAAAATCTGAAAAAAGCCCCAAATCCAAAACACTTCTGATCCCAGCATTTCAGATAAGGGATATTCAACCCATAAGAAGTATGAAAAACTTCACACCAATTAAAATACGTTTTGTGAAAAGTCGCACAATAGAACCACAAGTTCTCCAAACGCAGACACAGGCAACCCAGGAGTAAATACCATTCGCATCATTTCCCAGTTGTAATCGTGGAGAAATCATTTTGCCCTGATGGTCTCCATTTCCTAACTGTAAAATGGATCCTGAGAGTCCCTACCATCTAGAGTCATTGCCAGGTTCAGGCACAATGATGCATATACTTGGCCAAACCCAGGCCAGTCACAAGCACTCAATAAATCAAAGTTATTAATATGAATAGAAATGTTATAACTTTTTCACTCACAGATGCATTCAGAGTTTGTTCTGTGCCACTCATGGCAGAGATGATGGGGAATAAAATCACACAGGCCCTGCCCTGGTAACTCCCAATAGTTTCTAGAACTGTAGGGGATTTGTTAGTCAAAACTGATTTTGAATCTGAATGCACCACCAGGCTCTGCTGGTAATACTCTCCCATTTACAATTGAGCAAACTGAGCCCCAGACCAGCCAAGGTTTATTTTTAAACAGGTTGCAACTTCACAGGAGCATTCACCTAGTGCCTGCCACCTGAGCTGAATTAATTGCTGCAGGGTAGCATGGCAGTGCTGGTGTGTCTGGTATGTCATGCCAGTGCAGCGTTCTCTTCCGCATACAGTTCCCTATCCTTCCCCTCCCACTCAGAAGCTTCTGTGTAGCAAAGCTGTGAAGAGGCCAAAGTGACAGCAGGCTGGGCAGCCAGGAAATGGCACAGCAGGGCAGGCCGTCTGCTCTCTGCAAGCCAAACTTGAACAGGCAGATGGGAAGGGGGCCTCCGTGACAGCAAGCATCACTACCTCTGAAGCTCAGTAGAGTGGACAGGAGCAGGTGGGTACGGAAGCTGTACTGCCCACCCATGAGCTGGGCTCTGGGCATCAAGAGTGGGTGCAGAGAGAAATTGTAGCCCTCACCCCAGCATCCTATCTGCAGCCATAGGCTCATTAACCTCACTGAGTCACGTGCCAGCTGACCATCAGGGGATGCTCTCAGAACCTACCAGAGCTTCATCCACCTAAGTGATGCTCCTCAATTTATAAAGGGGCAAAGTCCTGATGTGTATGTGTGTATGT
>PVKS010004544.1:0-92216 GCA_004027875.1 Aplodontia rufa
TAAAAAAAAATAAAGTCCTCTGCTATTACATAAAACCAGAAATCTCTTGAAATATTTCTATTACACAAATTGGGCCATATCCCAGTCAGATGTCCATACATTTTACCACTTGAAACCCAGATTTCTAGATTTCTGTCATTTACTTCCAACTTCTCAATCTTCTAGGTAAATCCACTCTGGTTTAGATTAGCCAGAGCAACTTTGGTTATTTACAATCAAGGGCTATGACTAATACCTGGAGTTCATGAACTGTGTGTTGCTAACATCTTGATTACATGAATAGCAACTCTAAACCGTCTCAGCAGCAACTGGTCATTCATGACTCCCTAGGAAAATGCCATCCTCAGTAACTGCCACCTTGAGCTTTTTTTTTTTTTTCAATTTTTAACTACATCTTGACTTAAAATACTTTAGTTTTATAATGATAATATTTCTGAGTATGGCTAAGTATATATTCCTTCTTGGTACCATTAAGTCATTTTACTCCCTGGTTTGGACACTGCTTCACTGGCATCCTCACTCTGCATCCTTACCAGTCAAAATTCGTCTCCTTCGTATCAGTAGTGAGGGTCTACAACATCGTCACCAAACCATCTGCCTTGCTCTCCACCCCACGCACACCATGCACATGAATTTTCCCACACACAGACACACACATGCCTTCTGTAGCCAGTGAAGGCAGAAGTTCCAGATTTTCACACCCTTTCCTCCCAATGACAGGCAGAGAAGAATCTCAGACAATTAGTAGAGGAAAAAATAGATGTATATTTGGAATGGGGGTGTATGACAGAGGAAGAAGTCAAGAGAGAGAATATTGGGAGGGCAGAGAAGCTGATGCGGGAATTTCAAGAACTCCTAACGAGCTCATGTGCTTTTGCATCATCCAAATGTTTTCAGAAATCCAAACAAAGTGCTGCACTTATTAATGAGTATGTTAATTACTCCTTAATTTACTCAGTAAAGACCAAATTCATAACCTTTTCATGATTCATTATGTAGGAGTTCTCTGTTCCTTGAAGATGAATTTCTTCTGGGAGAGGCTAAGAATGGGAATGGGCAAAGTTTCTTTAAAACTGGGTTCCTGGATTACTCTTCCTGCTAAAATCAAGAAGGACTAAAAATAAAGAATATGGACTTAGATAGCAGACAACCCAAATCTAGTCTCCACTGAGCTACTTACTATGGCCATGGCAGGTCAATTATGAATAATAATGACTAATATATATGGAATGCCAAGATCTGTGCATTATTTAACTTCAAAACACTTTAAAAGCTTAATTTTATTCAATACTTATAATTACATAGTGAGGTAAGAATTAACGTTATTCCTTTATTGCTGATGAGAAAACAGCATTGGAACATGTGATCTGAGCCTATCGCAGGGGACAGACTTTAGTCATGGTGTTGGATCACTGACTTCTTGAATGCTGTTGCAGGTGGAAGCAGCAGCAAGATTTTAGCTATGTCTCACTGTATGCTGGACATAGCTCCTGGATGAGACAATTTTGGCTTCATGGCTTTCAGGCACGGGGCTTCTAGAAATTCTCTAAGTTTGTTAGTTAACATGCATTCTCTATTACTGTGAAAAATATTCCCACAAACTTGGTTACTTAAAACAACATATGTGTATTATCTCAAAATTTCCATGGGTCAAGAGTCTAGCCTGTTTTAGCCATGTCCCCTGCTCGGGTCTCATTGAATCATAGGTGTCATCCAACTGTACCCTCATCCAGAAATTTGATTAGGAAAAGATCCACTTCTAAGCTCCCCCAAGTTCCTGGCAGAATTAATTTCCTTATGGACAAATGACTAAAGTCTCTGTATCTTAACTGTCAACCACGTACTGTAACCAGATCCTAGAGACTGCTTTTGGAACCCTGCCACATGACCCTCTCTACAATATGAAAGATTGCTCCTTGAAGCCCAGCAGATGGGTACCTGCTATTATTACTTTGTGTGTCTTTTAAGGAATAGCTTGATTAGGTCACACCCAACTGGAATAATCTAACTTTTTATTAATCAAAGTCAATATATTAGGGATCTTAACAGTAGCAGCAAAATTCCTTTGGCTATATGATACAACATGATCACATGATACCCTGTCATCTTCAAAGTTTCTGCCCACGCTCAGAGAGAATGATTAGATAAGACACATATCCCAGGGGGAATGAATGTTGGGGACCATCTTAGAATTCTGCCCACCACACATACTATTTTAATTCCTTTCTGATTATACTTGACCAAATGGATTCTGTTCACCTGCAGGAGAACCTTAGCAAAACAGCAAACAATATGAGGAGCAGATCTTTGAGGAAAAGAAGATACAGGACTGACAGGCTGCCTAATCCAGTGGGGTTAAGATCCAGTCATCAATGAAGGATTTGAAATTGGTAGTCTACAACACCTAGTGACAAAATTGTTGCCTAAATATCACCTGCATCTACCCGGACTGTGGAGGTCGGAATGGCTGCTCTGAGAGAACATAATCAGAGCCCTGAGGAGTGCAAGGACTGTGGAGTAGACCAGCGATTCATAACTTCATGAGTAAACTTAGAAGATAGGAATGCAAGCCTGGGGGCTTATGTTTGCAGCCCAAAGAACTTAGCTGAAACTCAGTCAGAGATCTAAGTTTCTATAACTACCCAGGAAGGAATGAGGAGCTTATCCCTCACAAGGCTGATGTAACTAAAATCAGACTGAGATCTGATGCAGCGGTTTGTTGAATTGCACTGAAGCTTGAGCCCAAAGCTCTAGCATGTCTTTTGAAGGAGCAGTTGCTGGGATAAAGTAAAATCCCCAAGAACGGGAAGAGTGATATTGAGGAAGATCCAGATAACTCTGAGTATCCTAATCTCCAAAACGTACTGAGCTTCCTCCCACGCTGGCTCTACCTTGTGTGCAGACCCTGTAATGACCCCTCCTGAGATAGCTCCATTCTCTTAGGACCTCTATCTAGCCTCTCATTACCTCCAGACCCATAATGAGGGACCAATCACAGGAGGCCAATTATAAAGTCATTCCTGGCAGAAAATGGTCAATACATCAAAAGAAATGCAGGGTCTTTCTGTTTATGCTATCAAAAATGCGAAGAGGGGATTCTGGTTCTGGGTAAGATGACGTAAGCTTACTATATTCTATATTTCTAGTGAATATTCACATGAAACCTGAACAGAATGCATGTAGCTGTTTGACATTAGCAGAAGGTGAGTAAATAGACCAAAACCCAAAGTACCAAGTATCACTGAACTGATGGTGGGTGCTCTGTTTTTCCTTTGATATCTCCCAGACTGAATTCAAGAAAGTCATAAAAAAAAATTCCAAACATGAACGGAGAGAGCCAAAAGAGCCTTCTAGTTCTGGGTCAAAGAGTAAGAAAGAAAACTCCTAACCCTCAGAGAAAGTGAGCATTTTCTCTGTTACCACACCTCCCTATCCCTTTTAACCTCAGGAAATGTCATGGAGGTAGGGCAGAAGTGACAGCAGAAGTTCATCTGATTCCTAAACTTTGAGGAAGGGAATCCTCATCTCCACCTAGATCAGGCCTACTCCCAAAAGAGTGAGGCAAACTCTAAAACTATTTTGCTTCTCTTTTTTCTTCTAAATTTAAGATAGAGTAAGGGTGTCTGTGGCCCCAGTGTTCTGAGTAGAGGACCAAGAAGAGTTGCACCAGGGATTTGGAAAGTCCCAGAATGACAACAGAAAGGGAAGAACTCAGTAAACCAATCCTATAAAGTTGTTTATAAACTCCAGTCCCTTGAACTTCATATATATGAATCAGACCCTAAACAGCAGACCAAAGAACTGAACTACAGGACAAACCACCACCCACTTCCAAGACTGGCCACCTGGTGACACAACACGGGACATATCTGATTAGCACTGCAAAGACTTTGAAAACCCAATTGAAACTGAAACCAAAACCCACAGAAGACTCATTAGATAGAACTTGCAACCTGAACCCAGTTGGGTCAATTGCTTACTAAAATGAAAATATCAAAATCAAGAGACTAGGGCATGGGTGAAGTGGTGTAATTCTGGATTAGGATCAGGAACACATTGCATTATTACTACATATGCACTTATGATTGTACGAAAACTCAACTCCTCGATAAAATTTTTTTAAAAATGAAAATATCAATATTCCCCATAAGATGTAATTAAGACCTGATGTCTCCCAACAAAATATTTAAAATGTTCAGGATATACTAGAAATTTACTCAGAGCAAGAAAAATTTAAAAAAAAAATCTCAATTCACCTGGGGAGGACAATCAACAGATGTCACTGATATTGGAAATACCAAAGACTTTTAAAGTAGTTATTATAAAAATGCTTTAGAAGTAAGAATCTACTAAAATAAAAAAATAGAAAGCTTTGGCCAAGAAATAGAATATATAAAAAAGAACCAGACACAGATTTTAGAACTGAAAAACACAATCACACAAGTTTAAAATTCACTGGATGGCTCAATAACAGATTTGAAAAACTTAACAAGATAAGGTATAAATTCTCCTCCACTTGATGTATAACCTAATATAACTCTACTAAAAATCTTAGCAGGAGCAGGGCACAGTGGCACACACCTGTAATCCCAGCAACTTGGGGGCTGAGGCAGGAGCATCATTAGTTCAAAGCCAGCCTCAGCAAGTTAGTGAGGCCCTATGCAACTCAGCAAGATCCTTTCTCAAAATAAAACATAAAAAGGGCTGGGCATGTAGCTCAGTGGTAGCCTCCTGGGTTCAATCCCTGGACCTAATAAGAAAAAAAAAATCTCAGCACAAAGTTTTATAAATAAAGACAAGTGGGGCTGGAGCCATGGCTCAGTGGTTACAGTGCTTGCCTGGCGTGCATAAGGATGCTGGTTCAAACCCAACACCACATACACAAAGAAGTGTCGGAGCAACAAAAGCCACATGAAAAACTAAATAAAATTGATTCTCTCTTTCTCTCTCTCTCATGTCCCCCTCTCTCTCTAGATAGTCTAGATAGTTTCAGAAGAGAAAAATAAAGTTGTAAGAATCATATTACTTAATTTGAAGATTTATCATGAAGTTACGGTAACCAAGACAGTATAGTATGGTGTAGTAATAAGTAGTTACATCAGTGGAACAGAACAGAAAGACTAGAAACCAAAACATAAGGGGAAACAACCGATTTTAGATACAGGTGCAAAACCAATTCAATGAAGAAAGTATCTCTTTTAAATAACTTATATTAAAACAACCAGAAATCTTACTGCAAAAAAGAGAATGAATCTTTTTTTAAAGAAAGAGGGGACAGTGAGAGAGAGAGAGAGAAGCAATCTTTATTTAGTTTTTCATACAACTTTCATTCCTAGGACACTTTGTTGTAAAAAGCACCCTAACTGCCAATCCACCGCTCCACCCCCAAGAGAATGAATCTTATCCTAAACCTCACAACTTATTTCTAAAAATCTCAAAATGTATCAGAGATCTTAATATAAAATTCAACACTATAAAACAAACAGAAGAAAATATAACAGAAAATCTTCATGACCTGGATTAGACAAAGATTTTTAGGCATGACATCAAAAGCAGAATCTTTAAGGAAGAGTGACTTCACCTAAATTATAAATTTTTGTTCTGTGAAAAGCACTGTTTAGAGAATGAAAAAGCAAGATAGAGCACAGTAGAAAACACATTTGAATCACATATCTGACAATGACTTATGCAGAATACATTGTTTTAAACTCTCAAAAATTCAACAATAAGAAAAAGATAACCCAATTTTAAAATTCACAAAATACTTAGACAAAGAGAATATATGGATGGCAAATTAATACATTGTTGAGACAGATCCAAAAGTGGATATAGTTAGGCACCCTTGCTGAGACGTCCAGCAGGCTAGGTTATGTTTTTTGTTATGGTTTTAGTGTGAAGCCAGAGCTAAGAACCAGCTATCTCATGATTGGTCAAAGGACAAACACACTTTGATTCAGTTTATCTACTCAAGGTCAAAAGCATTAATTTGCGAGTATGCACCCACCGATCTAACCAGTTGGCAGTGTGCCTTTTTTGTTTGAACTGAACATAAAAAGGATCTATGAGGGCTGGAGCAGTGGCTCAGCGGTTTCGGCGCTTGCCTGGCAAGCACGAGGACCTGGGTTCAAACCCCAGCCCACGTACACAACTAAGTGTTGGAGCGACTAAGGCCATGTGAAAAACTAAATAAAGTTGTTTCTCTCTTTCTCTGTCTTCTCACTGTCCCTCTCTCTTTATTTAAAAAAAAAAAAGGATCTATGAAAAGGGCTCCAGGAGCTAGCTAATGGATATGGACACCTCCAAATAAAGGATGAGAAATATTTCTACCATGCTTTGCAACTTCTTTCAACCTCTGGATCCTTGAACCTTGCTCCCTGGGTCTGAGCCTCACTCTTGCTCCCTATATACATGAAAAGATGAATATCATTAACCATTAAGAAAACACAAATTAAAATCAGGATGTGATACCACCACACACCTATTAGAACACTTAAATAAAGTAAAAAACTAACAATACCAAGTATCTTCAAGGATGATAAGCCACTGAAACGTTCATATGTTGTAGGTTGGGAATTCAAAATAACATATGCACTCTAGAACACAGTTTGGCAGTGTCTGATAAAGCTAAGCATGTATTTATTTCCATATGACTCCTAGCAATCCCATTCCTAGTACATTTACCCCAAGGAAATGAAAATAGCATTAACATTAAAACCTGCACGTGGACATTTGTAGGAGGGTCTATTCATAATCACCAAAGAGTCAAGCAAAAAATGTCCTTCAAAGTATGAATGAGTGAACAAATTGTCATCCATCCACACAATGGAATATTCAGCAATAAAAAGGAAAGGAGTATTGATACATACCAACAATATGGATGAAGTTCAATGCATTATGCTAGCGCTGGGGAGGTGGCTTAGTGGTAGAGCAAGCATTTCTGGCATGCTGGTTTGATCCCCAGCACCACATACCTTACAGCTAAGTGTAGGAAAAAAAGACGAAAAAATAAATAAAGTCAGCTCAAATGCATTATGCTGCATGAAAGAAGCCAGTCTCAAAAGCTACATATACTATGATGTCATTTATATGACATTATCAAAGAGACAAAGCTATCTGTAGCAATGGAGAACAGACCAATGGTTAGGAGTTAGGGGAAAAGCAAGGGTGTAACTACAAAGAAGTCGATTTTTCAGGGGTGATGGAATTATTCTGGGTCTTAATCATTGTAGGAATTACACAAATACAACTATGTATTAAAACTTGGATTATATCCCAGTGGCTTGGGAGGCTGACACAGGAGTATAAGTCCGAAACAAGACAGTAACTTTAGCAGGTCCTAAGCAACTTCATGAGACCCTGTCTCAAAATAAAAAATCAAAAGGGATGGGGATATGGTTCCGTGGTTGAGTGTCCCTGAGTTTGATCCCCAATACCCCCCAAAAAATGGGATTATATTTTTCAAAAGTCAATTTTACTATGTTACTTTTAAAATTTTTTAAATATATGAGAAGGGGGTTGGGGATTTAGCTCAGTGGCAGAGCGCTTGCCTAGCACACACAAGGCCCCGAAAAAAAAAAAAAATATATATATATATATATATGAGAAGGATGTGTGGAAACAGAGTCTTATGAATCTGGAACAGGGAGAGAGAAACATAATTTTAATCAGAATGAATTTTAATGTGTTAACACCTACCAGAAATTCTAGATTCAAAATACACATCCAAGCAACTATTTGAATCTATTCTATTTATTTGATTGCTTGATGGATTGAAACCTAGAGTCAACAGTAGCCTACGTGAAGTTGAAATGCCAGAAAGAAATTGACACAAAAGAAATACTCCAAAAAGCTGGGAGATATGAACTTAAGAGCAGATGTGGCATGTAGTCACGGTCCCATCCCCAAAATAACCCCCAGCAGAGTTCAGAAGACATCACAGTAGTGAGAAATGCATAGATGACAAGGGCACCAGATTTACGTTAGTAGCTATCTACTGTTGGTGGCTTATGAAGTCAGAGCTGCTGCCATTACAATGAGCTGTTTGATTTAAGTAGCAATGATGGAAACTCAGGATGACAAAGGTCTAGTAGATGTCCCCGATTACCAAAGATTCTTGGGGTTACCATAATAGGTAGTGGGATCAGAGGAAAAAGCAAAATGGTTTTACATATAGGGATCTTTGTAAATAATGAAGCCTCCACAGCTGAAATAAATGTGCTAACCTCCCCAAGGTTCTACTGATTTGCATGTCAACAAAAATGCTAGACTTGGCAAGCAGAAGATTGATTTGAGCCACCATTAATGAGACTCCCTACCTCTCACCCACTTCCCAGACCTAAATCAGTCAGAGACTTCTGATTGAAAAGGAGACTCAGTGCCCTTGAAGAACATTATGTAACAACATCACTGCATGGACCATAAATCTTTTACTGACTATTTTACTGACCAAAGGAACATACAAATATTTTTCAGAGGAATTGTACCCTGGGGGGAAGGGGAATACCTAAAACTTGAGGGATTACTTGACCCTGACTTTGAGCTAACACTAATCCCTGGCAACACTGATATCACCATGGTCCATCACTAAGACAGAGACTTATAGAAATAAGGGTTAAATGGAGCTGGCTGTGAGTCATGGTTATTTTACCATTTCCTGATTATATAGATTGTAGTTGAAATAAGTAGTTCTCAGCCACAGTCAGAGTCCCTATGTTAACTCTGTGACCCATTGAGTAAAGGCTATTTTGTAATAGAGTCAAGCAAAAGACCCTAGCACTCTCTTTCCTAACAAAATGATAAAACATTCATTACTGCATTATTGGGTGCATTGTCAGAATTAATGTCATCATCAAAGATTTGAAAGGTGGACTTTGTAGGAAACAGATGAATCTTGGATGATAATAAATTTTTGTAAATTTAATACTTCAATTGCAACTGCCATCCAGATGTGTTATATTTTGTTATGGTCTGAATATGAGGTGTCCCGCAAAGGCTCATGTGTGGGACAACATAGCAATGCACAGAGGGGAAATGATTAGATTATGAGAGCTGTGATCTTATCGGATTAATCAACCCAATGATTAATAATAATGCAAAAGAACTGCTATACTGGGTGGAAGATTATAAGCAGGCAGGGTGTGGCTAAAGGAACTAGGTCACTGGAGGCACGCATTTGGGGTTTATATATTCTCCCTGGCATATTGCGCTCTGCTCTCTCACTCGCTCTCTCCCTCTCTCTCTCTCTATCCCCTCCTCCCTCCCTCCCCTTCCTGGCTGCTCTACCACACCCTTTTGCACGCTGTTCTGCCTCCTCTCAGGCCCAGTAGGAGGGAGTCAGCTGACCTCTGGCTGAGACCCGTGAAACAATAAGCCCAAAACAAACTTTTCTTCCTCTATGTTGCTCTTTTCAAGTATCTTAGTCACAGTGAGAAAAATTAACCCATATTTACTGTGCAGTAATTAAGCATGGCCCCTGGCAATGGTATCTGAGCTATCTCAAATATTTTTCTCTATCCTAATAAGCAGAACTCCAAAAGTCTTTTGCTTTCACCTGGCAAAAAGAGCAATATACCTTCACACTCACTTTTCTTGTACTGGAAATGCATCAACTCCAACTTCAAGCTCTGCAATATTTAGTCTGGGGACCTTGACTATCACATCTTTCCATAGAACATCACATGGGACCACTACATTGATGACAACATGCCAATCGCAGCTAACAAGCAAGAAATACCAAGTACCCTGACTTCTTTGGAGAGATAAGTGCTTGCCAGGTAATGAGAGAGAAATTTCATGAAAATTCAGTAATGTATTACCTTATAAAGTTTCTGGGGTCCAAAGTCTGGAGTATGTCTCTCCAAAGCGAAAGGCATATTACTGCACCTTGCTACATGGTTCTCTTCAAATATGGAAGTGACATATTTGGTCATCCTCTCACGTCCATTCACTGAATAACCCATGAGGCTGCCAACTTTGGGTAAGAGAAGGCTCCCAGGAGAGCTAGGTTGCAGTGCAAAGCTCTACAACCAGCCCTTGGTAGACACGTGGCTGACTGAGAACCATGCAGAGTTTACAGCCTGCCCCAATATGAGAACTGCAGCTGGGGCAGCTGGGGGTCTGAAGCAAAACCATGTCCTTTCAGCAAGCAAGTGTTCTCTTGAGAAACAGCTTCTGGCTTATTATTGGCCCTGGCAGAAATAGAATGTTCACAACTGGCAGGAAAACTGGTGGCCTTGCATTGAGCTGCCCATCATAAACTGGGGAGCATCAACCAGCATTATGGTGTGTCTCAGTGCACTTCCCAATCAGGTGGAAGTGGGGTGCAATGGGTAAACTTAGCAGATCAAATAGATAAAAGAAAATTCCATGCTTTATTCTCCTCTGGCTGTCTACCCTCTCCAGACTTCCATCGCTCTTCAACTCATACCTATATTCTTTTTTATTAGTTGAATATGGACTTAAAATTGAGGGGGAATCATTATCAAACAGTCAAAAACAAATGTATATTCACATAGTTAGCCAAGGCTGATGCCATTCCATGGTTTCCCCCCTTGGGTTTCCCATGGTTCTATGCTTCCCCCAAATGAACCCCTGTGTTAAATGGACTTCTCGTGGAGGTTGGAGGTCTCCTTCTGTCAACTCATACCTATATTCTTAAGAGGCATTCCATATAATCACTCGAATGAAAAGGTGAAAAACCATACCCTGATTTTTCAATGGCTCTGCACAATATGCAGACATCAGACACAAATGGTCTATAAGAGCACACAGAGGTAGTCCTACCAACACGAAGAAGAATACCTCCCAGTAGACAAACTTTTAAGGGTACATCTCATGCTCCATTTTGTTTGGGAAGAGAAATGGCATAGGGGTAAATCTTCTAGGACTCAGAGGCAGTAGCTCATGGTTTGATCAGATTTGAAGGTGACAAGATTGGAGCTTTGGTGACAAGGAGTATGAAAGCAGAGGCATGAGGATGGCCCTCTTAAAATGAACAGTGTGAGATTACTTTGTGATTCCTACTGAGAAGGAAGCTCACAATATTTAAATGATTCTTGTATGAATGCCAGGCCTCTTTGTTCAGCTACTCTTAGGTTTTTGCTCAATACAGGCTCGTGAAAAACATAACCACTGTAACAAAGATGTAGTTAAGGCATTGGGCCAACAACATGGACAGGGATACCACCACTGCTAAGCAAACAGTTTGCCAGTGGCAATGACCAGGTGGCATCTCTGGACAAGATGCTTAACTCTGGGGAAACACCTTACCACCTTTGGGTAGACTGATTGCATTGGAATCCTCTTTGGAGAAGACAATAACTTGCTCTTATTCTAGATATGGTTTTGTCTTCTGCTATGGACTGAATTGCTTCTCCCCAAAAGTTGTATGTTAAAGCCATAAACCGCAGTACCTCAGAAAGTAATTATATTTGGACCTAGTGTCTTTAAAGTGGTATTTAAGTTAAAATGAGGCTGCTGGTATAAGCCCTAATCCAATGTGACTGGTGTTCCTACATGAATAGGAAATTTGAACACAGAACACTCACAAAGAGAATCAGAGATGAGTGAGCACAAAGAAATGACCAGGTGAGGACACAGTGAGAAGATGGCCAGCTGCAAGCCAAGCAGAAATGCCCCAGAAGAAATTAAACCGGCCAGCACCTTGCTCTTGGACTTCTAGTTTCCAGAACTAAAATGGAAAATAAATTTCCATTGTTTAAGTCCCCCAGTCTGTGGTGTTTTGTCATGGCAGCCCTAAAAAACTATTATCTCTTCCCTGCTCACCTTATTTCTGAAAAAAACAAACTAAATGGACTTACCGAATGTCTTATTAAAAATTCTTGACATTTCTCACAACACGGCTCTAACCAGAGAATTCACGTAAAGGAAGAGTGTTATGGTGATGAGCTGAAATGCAAAATGTTTGCTCTCTTCCCATGCATTCCATCAACCAAAAGCAAGTGGCTTGGAAGAAGGCAGGAATGGCCTACTGAAGTTATGGCCCCAGTGTGGACAATGCCTGGCGAGATTGAGGTGCCGCTCTACAAAATTTAGCATGTGCTTTTAATTTAATGACCACGATTTCACCTCAAACAACAAGAGGTGAAAATAAGAGCATCTCCTCACATAATGATACCTAATGAACCACTTGCTAAAGCTTTGCCTTCTGTGACTTTGGGCTCTGCTGGTTTAAAGTTTTTAAACCAATGGGGAGGGATATTTTCAACAAAGCATACAATAACAGGTCCACTGAATTGGAACCCGAGACTTCCACCTGGACATTTGAGATTTATGGTGCCCTGTTGGAGAAAACGACTGATCCAAACTATCAAAGCAGACTGCCATCACACATGGGCAGAAAGAACTATTTCTGTAAACAAAGAGATCCTCTGGGACATCTCTAAAATTGCCATGGCCAGGGATAAAAGTTAAAAGAAGATAACTTTTAACCCCATGCAGGCAGAGCCATTAAGTATTCAAATCCCCCAGGAATGAAGTTTGGGTCACCCCACCAGATAAAGAATCATGGTCAGCTATCTTACTTGCTGAGGACAAACGAAACATGGATGGGTAGAAGATGGATATTATAAATACCAATTTCGGCCTCATGAACCAATGTAGAAATAAGTTCTATAGCATAGAAATGTGCTATCTACATTTTCTTCTTCACTTGCTGTGTCATGTACATGTTTATATATATTTAATAAATTTTATTTTTTATTCCTTAATTCTCTCTGCTATATATCTAATCTGTATGGATGGTAGTTAACTTTATAATTTCCACAGTCTGTCCAGAGGTTATAGACTACCAGCATGATATCATGAATGACCTAGAGGAGAAATGAATATCACCCAGAAAACCTGATCTCAGATCTGGATGCAACTAATAAAACTTTGGGTCCTCCCTTTGGGTGAGTCCATTTCATCTGCACAAGTAATGGTTGTATTATATCAGGAAAGCCACAGTTACTGCTATTATAATTTTTGGTAGCATAAGTATGAAAATAGGGTACTTATTGGTGTTAGGCAGTGAAGGGGTGAACTGCAGTGACATCTCTGTTTTTGGGGTTTTTTTTTGTTTGTTTGTTTGTTTTTTTGGTATGAGGGATTGAAGGATTGAACCCAGCAGCACTTAACCACTGAGCCAGATTCCCAGCCCATGTTTATATTCTGTTTTGAGACAGGGTTTTGCTAAGTTGCTTAGGGCTCACTAAGTTGTTGAGGCTAGCTTTGAACTCCCAATCCTCTTGCCTCAGCCTCTGAGTTGCTCATCTCTCATCCTTTTTTATAACTTCTGCATTGTAAATACTGCCTTTCCAAGGTAGAATCCAAAACCTATGTTTCCCAGCTTCCCTTTTCAGTGAGGCATAGATCTAAAATTAGCTTAGTTTGAGCAGATGCATTAACATGTGATTTAAAGAGCAGAAGGGAGAATATTGAGACTAATAGTGAAATACTGAGGTCAAGTCAGTATGAGGGCCTACGCAGTTTGGCAGGAGCTATAACAGAAGTTCTGGTGCAGCAGAGGTCCAGTTGGAGCTTCGTAAGGTCAAGCAGCATGTCCCAGCAACTGCAAAATCTCCAGATGATAAAATAATATCATCAGTATTTTGCTCTAGCCATCTACACTTGCAGACTTCGCTTTCCTCTGCACTGAGTTTGTTCTCAAGTAGGTTCTATCTTTCATGGTGGATCCTGCAGGGTCCAAATCCAGTGGGAAGAGAGTTTCTCTTTCCAATAACCATTCTCCACTCCAACATGTCCCCGGACTGAATCTCATTGACCCAGTTTGGGTCACATGTTCATCACTCAATCAATTGCCATGGCCAAGAGGACAGAGGGTGCTAAGCCTGGAGAGTATACATGCCCTGAACAGTGAGAACAGGATGAAGTCTGAATGGGAGAAAGGATCCATTCCAAGTGTTTCATCACTCAAAAGCCTTACAGAAAGGAGGGACAGCCTGTTGCAGTTATGGCACCAGGTCAGACACATCAGTGAGGCTGAGATATTGCTCTAAGAAATGCAGTATATGCTCTAAGTTAGCAATCCCTAACTCAAGAGTAGTTCTCAAACCAAAATCAGGATGTTAGGAAAGGGAAAGCAAATGGATGCTGGATAGGCAGAAACAGTAGTGGTCCACTACATGGCAAGTTCTGGCTCCTCCTTTGTGCTACAAATATGACGACTGTCTCAGCCTACAGCTGAAGCCTTGGCTCTTCTTGCCTTGTGATCCCAGCACCATTTTCATTTTGCCAGGCTAAACTTTAGGTCTGGCTTCCAATTTGTCTTGATGTCTCTGTGAACTTAAGAATCTTTTTAAATTTTCTGCATCTCCGTCCCCTTCCTTGCTAAATGAACTAATAAAGCCTGCCTTGTAAAGATTGTACAAGATAAAACTCATAAAACTGCTTTGAAATCTGTAAAGCATTCCATAAATGAATGAATCATCTTCATTACTTCAACCAGGGATGACCTGAGCCTAGCTCATCCTACTGATGGTGGGGAAATGATCCCACAATGATGGGCAAATGATGGAGAAAGTAAAAATGTATGACAATAAGAAGTGGAGCTTAGATTGGACCCACTGTCATGTGTCCTTCACCGAACAGGACAAATGCGTCTCTTTTCAGATTATTGATCAAAATGTTCTGAGCTTTTCTCTTCTCCTTCCCTGGATAAGAGTAAAAACAGCACGTGAGCTGTGACCAAAGGATTAAACTGTAAACATATTTGACACAGAATTCCTCATTGAGAAAATATCTTCTTGGGTAGTAATTGCCGAGGAAAGCAAAGGTTCCTGTAGAAGGAAATTTATTGTTGCAATTATCAGGACAACAAAAGTTTGAAAGCAACTCCCTGCAATATGGAATTGATTACATCATTACACAAATTATGGTCTTATTCCTCCAGTGGAATGCCAGGAGTGAAATGATAATAGAGATATTATATAGTAGAATATCCAAGGTATAATAAATGAAAAGAGTACATATGATATGGTCCCATTTTGTTGAACATACAGATATATTTGTATACATAGGGAAAGTTGGGAAATAAATGTAGTAGAGTTACACCATGCATGTGTTTAGCTTCTCGGAGTTCAACTCTATGCTCTCCAGAAGATGTCGCAGGGGTTGGGGGATCAGAGAAAGAGATAGAGAGACAGAAAGAATAACTTAAAATGTGAAAGAGATATGACCTGGCATTCTAGTCTTTGAGCACAAGAGATGGGGATGAGAGGCTGCTGGAATTTCAGTGCATTTCAGTTTCCATTTGCCTTCCAAAATATGCATATTCTCCCATGCTATGACGCTAATGTTTCAAGATGTGTATTTTTCATACAACCTGTCCCATAAATGCAAGCCAACTACATTTTTCTGTGGTTCAACCAGCTAAACGTGATCTAGTTCAACCCCAGAGGAAAGCAACCACATTGTATGACTTCAGAGACAGTATGTCCATCCCAATGTGACAAGACCCTGAGCAATGGTCCAGGGTAATGATTCTCCTTATTGACTGACTTTAGCTGCTGACCCACACCTGCAGCTGATGAAAAACTTCTGCTGAGAAAATGTGTACACGTGAGCTCTGAATAAATGTGCCTCATTCTTCTTTAAGACAATCTATATCTTCTTTAAAAGAGTAAGAGAGAGAGAAAGAGAGAATCAATTTTTTCCATCTGGTCTTCATTTCTCTGACACTTAGTTGTACGTGGTGCTGGAGTTCAAACCTGGGTCCTTGTGTATGCCAGGCAAGCACTTTAACTGCTGAGCCACCACTCTAGCCCATCTTCTTGTTTCCTAAAATTAACATGGGTTAGGAGGTGTATACATACATACATACATATATATATACACACACACATACATACATAGGTATACATATGAATATGTTCTTAAAGAATAGGTAGGACCCCCTGTTCTAGTGTGCACTTGACTGAGTACCCTCTAGAAAATTCCACATCGAGATCCCTGCTTTGCAAGACTACAGGAGCAGCTTCTCCTTCCACTGTGGCTGGCGAGTCTGCTCTCTTCCTTTCTTCCCAGCCTTTATCAGTGAAAATCTCCGTAGGTTATAGCATTAGGTCAGGCTGGGCAGCATTGCATGGCTGCAGGGCCCAGGATGCCAGGCAGCTCCGGGCCATCTCAGCCCATCGCTCCCAGGCTCCATCAACTCTTGTTAGTCCTTATTACCAACCAGAGTCCAGACAGGCTGCCTCCATGCTGGGTCCTTGATTTTTCTATTTTGAGAGGGTTACACAGGCCAAATCTCCAAATCAAGTTATGCCCCTGACATCTTGGGCTTACAGAGCTCTAACAGGGCCCCCTCCCCCACTGCCCACCGTCAGGCCCCACAAGCTAAGGATGGTTGTACCCTGGTCTCACAACACACAAACACACTGCCTCACAAACACACCCATCCAAAAGCTCACACGCACGCGCACACACACACACTTCCCAGTGGCTCAAACATGCATGATTTCACATTAATAAGCAATTTCAATGATAGTGGCATGAATGCCCACACCCAGGGGTCTCCAAAGATCCTCAGAGGTCATGAGAGCCCCAGACCATTTATACAACTTGATGTTTCCTCCTTGTTCAAGGATGAAAAATTGCTATAACTGAGCTCTAAAATTTGTAGCTGTTTTAAATGTTTACATTTAACAAATTACCATTGTATATTTTAAATGCCACATAATTGTGTTATGCACCAAATAATTATAGGACTTATGAACTATTAATTCCTAGGGCACTGAAGGCAGCACACTTCGACAGCGTGACGTGCTTAGAGCTGGATGATGAATGCCTTCTCCTCGTCATCTTGTCAGCTCATCTCTCCAGCTGCGTGTGTAACCTCATTTGGGGATAATATCAAGAGCCCACATCTGAAGCCCTCCGCGAGAATGAGACCCGGCCAAAAGGCTCTTGTCAACCCCTGACTGCACACACAGTGGTGAGGCCCTGAGCCCATACACACTATTGTATGGGCTCCCCTGCCAGGGGGCAATGCAGAGCCCCATGGTTTACTGGTAACCTCAGTCACATTGTGACGGCTCCAAGAATGTCCCCTCTATATCTGATAAAGCCCCTCTTGGGACAGAGGCTGCTTCTGTCACCCCCTGGACAGCTGGTCATCATGCCTCATCTCCAGCTCCTTCAGAGCTTTGCTGACACAGCATCCTGGACTGGTTCTATTGGGAAGGCATGTGTAGCCAGCCAACCTGTAATTTCCCCATGTTAGCATCCTCTACCCCTTCCACAGAGCAGCCCTGGGACAGGAGATCAACCATCCTTGCCCCATTCAGCCTGCTCCTCTCCAGGACAAATGGCTTCTGTTCTGTCCCCCTGTACCCAGAAAAGCATAATGCACACGAAGACACAATATTAGTTGCTCACACACATAGACATTCATGTGCTCCCATCCATATGCATAACATAACACTTTAAAGTCTCTGACCTTTAGAAGCAAATAAGTCACAGTCTGAGCCCTCTTCTATCTCTTCTTTGTGGTCATTTGAAAAAGACTTTTGTCCTCTCTAAGCCTCAGTTTCCCCTATCTTTACAACGGATCTCAGGCACAGCTCAGTGGTGGAGTGGTAGGATGCTTTCCTAACATGTCTCTCCTCCCTCCACCCCCCTCTCTCTTGCAGTGCTAGGTAGAGAACTAGATCTAGAACCCATGGTCTTGAACATGCTAAGCAAACACTATTCCACTCACCTACACTCCCAGATCTTTTTTCTCTCCTTGGTGATTCATTCCATCAGTTCCTTTGCTTAGGACTAATATTAAGAAATGATTACCTGTCCCTCCTAGGTAAAATGCCCTAAATTTAAAGAAAAACTTGTTCATCTTTACAAAGAGCAAAGAGTATCGAAATAGCAATCCAGAGTCTGAAATCTGGGTTTGATTCCACCAAAAATGAGTTGTGTGTCATTGGCAAGGCATCCAAATACATTCGAGCTCAGGCATTGTGTTTATGAGAGTTGCACATGGGAGTGTATCCTTTGGATCCTTTTCAGATACTATGTTTTAGAACTCTTCTCAGAAGACCTCTGCTATCGAAAATGTACACCAACTTTCCCAAAGTGAACTGATAAAACTGGTTAATTATACCAGAGCCCAAACATGGCCAGTCCTACCATGGTACAGGAAACCTTAACAGAGCCAAAATAAAGAAGAGGGCACAGAGGTATGCTGAGGTGGAAGGGCCCAGGAGCTGGGTAGGATGGGCAGCCAAAGACGATGTAGGTAGAAGAAGACTCCAAAATGCAGTTGGGAAAGAAACAAAGGCTGAATTTACAAAATCAGAAACGGGAACATCAGGAGCTAGGACACTGTAGAGTAAATTAGCTTGTGGAATGTGAAATGGTGAGGGAAAATGGTTCCAACCAGTCTCAGGTGGTGCCAGCTAAATGGCACAAAACCACAGAAGGGTGGGCAAACCTTAGCCAAGGTCCTGAAAATTACTAGGGTCAAGGCTCACAGCCCATTGGACCAGGAAGACAGAGATGAACAAATGCCAGTGACATAATCAGTTAGTTCACGTCTCAGTCTTGCCTAAATCAATGGATCAAACACATTCAAAATGAAGTATTGATACTGGACTTGACCCAGGAAAAATTCTTTCCCAGCCAGAAGACAAAGTGACAAACACAAATGGCAAGGAAATTTATCTTATGTTCTTTATAATCCCTTCAGGGGCTATTTCAGGGTTTTCCAGGGCCTTCCTGGACTTCTGGACAAATCCTGGGTCCAAACACAACCTGGTCCATTCCCGCCCAGGACAACTACCAAGTCACCTCGAAATAGATGCTCTTCCACTGTTGGCCAGTAAGCAGGTCCCCCCAATGATCCGTCATGAGTTACAGCTGGAGGACCTGAAAAACAGAAGTTATAAGACCTTGCCCAACATCACCCAGTCAGTTAACATCCAACTCCGGCATGCATTGTATAGTTCTTACATCAGAAGGCACCAATTATTGTCAATTTTCAGTACAGCTACACCTTCAGTCGAATGTGTAAGTGTATCCTTTAGAGCTAGGTGTATCTGGGTTCAGGGTTCAGTTTCACCTTTTGCAAGTCATATGACCCTGGACAATTTTCTTAACCTCTTTTTTTTTTCTTTTTTTTTAAATAGAAAGAGGGAGACAGTGAGCAAGAGAAAGAGAAAATCAACTTTATTTAATTTTTCATCTGGCCTTTGTTTCTTGGACATTCAGTTGTGTATGCGGTGCTGGGGTTCAAACCCAGGTCCTCACACATGCCAGGCAAGCACTCCAAGCGCTGAGCCACTGCTCCAGCCCCTTTTCTCAACCTCTTCAATCCTCTATTTTATCAATCAAGTAGGCATAAATAATGCTTACCTTTCACGGTTTCACTGAAGCTTTTACGAAATCCTAGCTTATATCTGTCACATAGTAAGAACTCAATAATAAGCAATTTTTTTCCCTCTCCTTTCCTGCCCCAATTTCCCAAAACCATATCAAAATAAGGTTTTAATGTGACTGCTTCCCACATATCTAAGAGAAATAATTGTGGTATATCTGAGTCTTCCTAGGTCTCAGGTGAGCAAACCTGAACACTCACATTTCTTCTGTCTTTAGGCTTGGAGTGACAAGAGAGCAGGTATCTGTAAGTATCAGGGCCCCTCCAATGTAGGTCCTCTTGCCAGATCAACTGAGGCAATGCCAGAAGATCGTTGGCTCTCCTGGGAAGTCCTCAGATCCAAGCTCATCTTTGTGCCTGAGCATATAGTCAGATGCCAACCTTCAAGGCTATTAATTAACCATCGTCATTCGGAATGACTTTTTTCCCAGCAAGGTTTGCTGACAAGAGCTTCAAAAGTAGGCTCCTTTCCATTTTCCAGCCTCGGGTGTTTGTTCCCCACTTGTATATTCAGTGGCACAGCCACTCCATTGAGAAATGTCTTCTGAACTAAGCTCTTCAGTACAAATGGACTATCCCCTGCCCTCCTCTCCTGGTGAGAGGAGCCTCATATAAGGACCTTCCAGGGACTTCCTGTTCTTTTGGGAAAATCCTGGAGCCAAACACAACCTGGTTCATTCCCAGCCAAGACAACCACCAATTCAAAACTCCAAGTCAAAGTTGTGGACACCACAGACAGCTGCTATTGCCCTCATCTAGCTGGTTGCTAGAGAATCTACCAACTGACCCGAGTAGGTAGCCCTGTGGTAAAGTACTAATTTAGAATGCGCAGGTCCTGGGTCTGATCCCCAGCTCCATACACAAAAAAAAAAATCTTCATGAGAATCCACCATCAAGTTGGATATAGTGGAGTCCTCAATCCTGCCTGCCCCACCTGCCTTCCTTTTGCCTCCACTCCTCCCTTATGGCCTACTTTCATATCTTGTTGAAACCTCTGTGGCTCTCAGTCCCCTGGTGCCTCCCTAGGCTTCACTTTATTCTCTCTTATTGGAACATCTTCCCTGCCATCCCCCCAGTTCCTCCCACCATCAGATCAGAAAGTGAGACCAGGACTCAGTTAGCAGGGATGAGCTTCATCACCACTGATCTGCTCAACTCGGATGCATCCCTCCAAACTAGTGCATATATCTTCTTCCTCAGAAAGTCATCCCTGATCACCTCACCTCCAGCTAGTTGAAAGGACGCACCAGTTAGCACTCTTCTGTTCAGATTGCGATGCATGTTTTGGATTTGGAGTTGAGGCATGTATCAGAAAATGGATGGTGCACTCAAATGAGGTAACAGATGAATTTAACAAAAGGACTATTACAAAGGTATATGCAGGGGCTGGAGCTGTGGCTCAGCGGTTACGGTGCTTGCCTGGCAAGCATGAGGATGCAAGTTCAAACTTGAGTTCAAACTTGAGCACCATGTACACAACGAAGTGTCTGAGGAATGAAAGTCACATGAAATACTAAATAAAGATTGCTTCTCTCTTTCTCTCTCTCTCTCTCTCCCTCCCTCCTCTTTCTTTAAAAAAAAAGAAAGTGTATACAGGGTTTGGGGAAGGAGAGAGATGGTGCCACACGCAGACCTAGCACCAAAGAGCGACCTTAACCACTCATGTTCCTAAATGGCAAAATGAGAGGTGCAGGAGACAACAGATGCAATGCATAATATAATATATGGAAATACCTTTTTTTAGAGTTATAAAGGGAAAGGGAAGGGAGGGATAAGGGAAGGTAATTGGGGGGGGCACTCCTGGGGATAATTGCAATATCCAGAATATTTACACATTTTATACACATTTTATATTATTTTGTTAAAATCTTGTAAGGTTGTTCAAAAATAAAAAAAATTAAAAAATATATATATAATATATGGAGAGGAAGCAGCAGGGCTAGGGATTTGGTTAATGTCCTTTGTCAGATGATACTAGAATAATAATGTTTGTTTAATGTTAATATTCTAATTAACACTTATAGTGGGTGTTTTGTAACATGTTTGTACATATTTTGTATTTGAAAGGTATTAAGGTGTTAGTTTCACTGATGATTTAAAAATGAATTTTAATATTAATTTTTAAAAAGCAGTATTAATGCTAGTACAGATGGTCCTTAACAATGGCTCCACGCACTGTTTTCCAACTTTACAATAGTGTGAAAGCAATACGTATTTAGTAACAATTGGACTTTGAATTGTGCTGGGCAGTGATGGCCACAGCTCCCAGGCGGACTTGTAATCACGAAGAAATCAACTCTCTACAGTGTACCCAGGTGGCCAAGCCAAGGTATTTGGTACAATTCACAATGGGTTTATACAGATGTATTTTCATCATAAGTGGAAGAGCATTGGAATTTTAGCATCACATGAAATAAATACTCAAATAGGGTATTATCAATTTGTTCTGACATTGAAAATCAGTAGCCTTTTGATAGGTGATAGGAAATCCAGCCCAAACTGACTTAAGCAAAAGGGAATCTATTACCTCACATGTCTAAGAATTCCAGCGGTGGGCTAGCGTAGGCTCTGCCTAGTGCCAAGGGAATGTAGCCTCACTGTAGCCAGTTCTGTTCTCCTCCACAGGCTATCTAGTCTCTTGACAGGTTCTCCTCTCAAGGTGGCCAGGTGACAGCAGCAGATCTAGACCTCATACCCACTCAACTTCTCTGGTAGAAAGAAGCCTTTCACCCAGGCATCTGCTGAAGACTTGTTTCCTCTCTTGGGCACTGGGCAGGACTTGTGTCCAGTGCTAAAATAGCCTCTGTGTCCTGGGTTATGAGCATCAACCACTGGGGTGAGCTCAGCTTTTTCTGAAATGTAAAGGCTGTAGGTAATTCCTACAAAGCATAAGACCCTAAGGGAGGGCTGATGCTGGGTGACGAAACCATAGGCCCACCTCCGATATATTTCTGGGCTTCCATAGAATCTTGTACTTCTCTCTTAAATGATACCATTCATGCTATTTAAAAAAAAATCTTAGATTAAATTCTTAAAGGATAGAGATTATTACGTATTCCCCATCTCGAGAGAATGCCTGCAATTCCATAGTTGCTCCATGACTATTTGTGAAGTAAATACATGTTTGGAAGTCCTTTGTGAGCATGGCTTGCCCTGGGACCTGTATGAAACAAGCCAAGGAGATGCAGTCTCAATTGCCTACTGAGCACTTCAGTGTGCCTGTACAATGCCTGGGGGTTTTTGCTTTTGTTTTTGTTTCTAAATATTACCTTTTCATATGATGTTTAATTTATTTATTTATTTACTTATTTTTTGTGGTACTGAGGATTGAACTCAGGGCCTTGAGCATGCTAGATAAGCACTCTACCACTGAGCCACATCACCAACCCAGGAGAGTTTTTGAAGCAGATCTCCTGGCCCTGTACCCAGAGATGCTAGCTCAAGAAGTCTGGGATAAGGCCTGAGATTCTGCATTTCCAGAAAACTCCTAATTGCTGCTGATGTTATAGGTCCTGGGCCACACTTTGAACAGCAATGCTTAAGAGAACCCTTCAGGAAAACTCTGGGCATCAAAAGGAGCATTGGGCCATCCAAGATTCCGGCTACCCTTAATGATAAAACAACTGTATTCCAATGGTGCCCCGTGACTGCTATATTAACCGAGCATTTTCAAATTGTTTTGCTCGATAGGACTTACAATGAAAGGACTAGAATATTCAGAACTATCTGGTAAAAGATTTATTCAATTAATGTGATTCAATTTTTAAAAGTATTTGTCCCTTCATGAAGGCAAAGCCATGCTTTTCTAATTAAAAACTAATTAGTGGCTAATAAGCAAGTCTCATTGCTTTTAGCATGAGGAAGCAGTGAGAGAGGGTGAGTCTCACACTATGTCAGAGCCTCAAAAGCCAAGAAAAGATGGGCTCTCAGAGGGCATGCAGAAGGAAGCTTCATTCTTTCAACAAGCACCTTACATGCTTTAAGAAAGCCTTAAGTGGGGCACAGTGGCCCGTGCCTGTGAGCTCAGCAACTCAGGAGGCGGAGAGAAGAGCATCACAAGTTGGAGGCCAGCCTCAGAAACCCAGTGAAACCCTGTCTCAAATTTTTAAAAATAAAAAGGGTTGGGGATGTAACTCGGTGGTAGAGCTTCCCTGGGTTCAATTCCCAGTGCCAAAAGAAGAAGGAGAAAGAGAAGGAGAATGAAAGGAAGAAAGAAAGAGACTTAAAAATGTGTCTAAATCTGACCTAAGTCACTTCCCTTCCTAAGGTCTTCCAAAGGCTCCCAATTGCTTAGGATGAATTGCAAAATCTTCAATTCAGTCCCTGAGTCCTAATCAGACCCCTCTCCAGCTCTCTAGCTGTATCTCTATCATTTGCTCCCTGACTTGGGGGAAGCCATAGCCAACTTCTTTCTGCTGGTTCCTCTACTGTTCAGAGTCTATTATAGACTGAGTTATGTCCCTCACCCCCTAAAATTGCACAGGTTGAAGTCCAAACCATCAATATGACAGTAAATGGAGAAAGGGTCTTTAGAGAGTAATTAAGATTAAATGACAGGGGGCTGGAGTGGTGGCTCAGCACTAAATTGCTTCCTTGGCATGCACAGGGACCCAGGTTCCATATTAAAATACACACACACACACACATACAAAATAAGGGGCCCTACTAATAGCATAACAGCACTAGTGTCCATATAAGGACTGACACCGGGGGCATATATGCACAGAGAAAAAGCCATGTGAGGACACAGCAAGCAAACAGCCATCTGCAAGCAAAGAGAAACAGGAGCCTCACCAAAAACCAACCCGCTGACACCTTGATCTTGGACTTTCAGTCACTAGAATTGTGTGAAAATAATCTTCTGTTGCTTACGCCACCCTGTCTGCAGTATTGTTATGCCAGCCCTTACAGACTAACCCAAATGCTTTTCTCACCTCAAAGCCCCCACACATGCTGTTTCCCTCTCCTGAAAAGGTCCTGCTATCCTCCCACACTTAGGCAGTCAATTCCTGCTAATCCTTCGGGCCTCAGTTGAAATGTCATCTCCATAGACCTTCCTTGACCACACCTCCCCAGTCTGCCCTGTTCTTTTAGAGGATTCATTAATGAAACAGATTTCGGATTCCGGAAATAGGACCAAATACAAATGAAAATAAAGCACATGATCAGCATGACATTTCCAGTCAGTACAACCAATGATACAACATTCATAATGTTGGTATCAACTGGGTCTGTAGCTGAAAAAAAAAAGTTCAATCTTCAAAAAAAGTTTGATCTCAACCTTATTATTTACACCAAAATTAGTCCTTGATTGAAAAATATATTCAAATGTGTACTATAAAACCACAAAAGGACCAGAAGAAATTCTTGAAATGGAAAGGACCTTTTTAAAAGTATGTTACAAACCCAAAAACTATGATAGAAAAGACTGATTATACTAACTTCATCAAAACAAAATTTTTCTTCATGCAAAATAATGGTAGAGTAATGAAAAAATTAACAAATTGAGGAAAATACAAAGCATGTCACAGACAAAAAAGCTACTTTCCATAATATATAAAGAGCTTCTACAAATCAATAAGATCAATAATCCAAAGGAGAATGTGGGAAAGAAAAATAGTTAACAGTAACTGAAATAAAATGGATTTTTTAAACACATAAAAAGATTTGCAAATTAAAATGACATATCATTTTTACCTTTAATGTTGGCCAAGTTGACAAAGCTTAATAACAGATTGTTGGCAAGAATATGAAGAAACTGACACTCATTTATATGCATTCTCAATGCATGCGACCTTTATGGAGGCAATAAACCACAATATTTAAAATGTGTAGAGTCTTTAATCCAGTAATTGCAATTCCAGAAAATTACCCTATGGATCTGCTCGCACATGTGTGAAATGGCATATGTATAAGAATATTCATGGTGGCATTGTAAAAAAATTGAAAAGAATGGAAACAAACTAAATCTCCTTCCATAACAGACTGGTTAAATAAATTGTGATCGAATCTATGTAATTGAATATTATAGTCTTTAAAATGCAGGATGCAGTCCCCCATGAACTGATATGGAGAATTTTTTTAAGATATATTGTTGTTAAAAAGGAAGTTATTGAAGAGGGTGTATACCAAGCTAGAGTGTGTTTAAAAATAAAAGAATGTGCATGCATATACTTATATGTGCATCGATTAACTTTGGAAGGAAACACAAGGGACTGGTAACCAAGGCTGCCTTCCAGGAAGGGAACTGGGGGAGGGAGACTTCTTTTTCACTGCCTAATCCTCTGGAACATTTGAATTTTGTATGTACTATGTATCAGAATGAATTTTGATTAAGAATAAATGAATTAAAAGCCATTTCACTGTAAGAAAATACCAAAAGGGGAAAAAGCAGAAACAAAATGTTACCAGTGGTTGTGTGGTATACTAGGAGTGCCTTACTTTTTCTTCACCCTGTATTTTTCTATATTTAACCCTATTTCTTTATTGAGCGTGTACCAATTTAAAATGGGAGAATCTTTTTTTTTTTCTTCAAAGACTTGGCAGAGTCACTAATCAGCAGTTTTCCTGTTCAGCTGCATGTGTTCCCAGCTGGATATGGCATGAAATCTCTTGGCCACATCTGTTATTCTAGTGCCATCCTTGTAAAGACCCTGTGAGCCCCTGCATGTGGCTTTGGGGAACCCAGTCAGCACAGCTGCTACTGGAGTCCCACTCCAAGCAGGCTGGGGCGGGACCAGTGTTTAAATGACGGAAGAGCTGCAACTCCAAGAGGAAGGAAGAGGCACAGCAGGCTGCAAATTTGGAAAGGCGGCAAAAACCAGCTAACATTTAAACAACACCTTGATATTTGCCAAATGTGTCTTACACAGCACCTTATTCAGTTCTTCCAGCTCATGAGATGTGGCTCTGACGATTTCCCTCTTTTTTAAAGCTAAAGAAATTGATGTTCTAAGAAAGGGTGATTTGTCCAAGCTCATGCAGCTACCTGTCCTGGGCCAGGACTTCAATCCCTGTCTTTTTTTTTTTTTTTTAATCTATTTATTTAATTTTTTTTTTTTTTAAAGAAAGAGGGGACAGTGAGAGAGAGAGAGAAAGAGAGAAGCGATTTTTATTCAGTTTTTCGCATGATTTCGGCTCCTCTGGGACTTCGTTTTGTACGTGGTCCTGAGGTTTGAACTTGCATACTCATGCATGCCAAGGAAGCACCGTAACAGTTGAGCCACCGCTCCAGCCCTCAATCCCTGTCTTTTAACTCCAAACATTAAGCTCTTTCCACTAAATTGCTGCTGTAAACATTAAATGAGATCAACAAACCAGAACGCCACAGTTTCCTGGGCACACATCTTGGTTACATTTCCCTGCTTTTCTAACAAGTACTGTGTCACTGAATTAAGCTTGTCTTCTTGTTGTTACATCTACGTCCTTTCTGACCCTGGGGAAACACCCTCTTCCAGTATCAACAGATTTCTAACGGTAATAAATGATTCTCCCAAGCTGGGTACAGTGGCACACTTCTGTAATCCCTGCGACTCAGGAGACTGAGGCAGGAGGATCTCCAAGTTCGAGGCCAGCCTAAGCAACTTAACCAGGTCCTAAACAACTTAATGAGACCCTGTCTCAAAATAAAAATAAAAAGGACTGGGGATGTGGCTTACCGTAAAGCACCCAGGGTTCAATCCCCAGGACCAAACAGAAAAAAGACTCTCCCAAGTGCTCCGCTTGCACATGCAAACTAACCAATCCGAAGCTCACCTCCTCCACATCCCTATAAGTGGGTTCTGACACTGTGGGACACTATTCCCTGCCCTAACCACCTTGGGCCAGGCATCAAACAACTCGAGGCAGCCCCTATGCCCCAAACCCTGAAATCATTCTGAACCTGCTTCCTCTGCTTCTCCCATTCCTTCCTTAGCCAACGACTATAACGTCCCAGAGTCTCCCCTGGCTCCCTCTGCCTTCTGACTGATCCAGGTTCTTCCACATGTGGCTCCATGGGCATGAAGTACCCCCTTTTCTTTACTGTCAGGGATAAACTATCTTTTCAATGACTGTCATCTCCTGATCCATTGGCCTTTCCATACCTAAAAGATTAAACCTACATTTTAAGAGTCGTTAGGCTGGACTTCTAGTCAAGGGAATACAAACAGAACTGAAAAATGTTACTTCTGGACTAGCCCAGGAAAGCCTCCTACACAGAGCTAGAAGACTGTACATGCCTAGCTGGCTTGCTCTACGCACTTGCTCGCTCTCTCACTCTCTCTCTCTCCCTCTCTCCCTCCCTCCCTCCCTCAATGTAGAGCATCTAGCAGAATATTTTGAAGCCTAGGGGATGGTGGAGCTACAAAATGGAAGAAGCCTGGGTGCCTGAATTACCACATGGCAGACCACCTGTCAAACACCCATATCACACACATATCTGAGCAAAAAATAAACTTCTATCCTGCTAAGATATTGCAATCTTGAGTTTCTCTGCTATAGCAATTGGACCATCCTCACTAATTCAGTTGCCAAAATATTCAGTTGGTTACTTCCACCTCTTCCCATATCCCTAACTGTCTCTCAGATTGTCTTCTCTGTTGCACTAGGGCCCTGGGCTATATTCCCCTCAGATTGTGAAAGCCTTCCTAGAAGAGCATCCTATTATATCAAGTATATTCCCCCAAAATCTGGTTCCACAAATGTCTCCTAAGTACCTACCATGTGTAGGGCACAAAACAGAATGGGAGACAAAGGTCCCAGGGCTAAGGTTGGACTGGGTTCCAGCCACTGGAGGTTAGGAGCCAGGCTAGGCCTAGATAACACAGGGATGAATCATAGAGTACCAGCCACCTTGAATTACAGGCTTTATGATTGCTAGGTATTCAGGTTTCAATGGACAAAAGAAAAGGAAGAAGAGAGGGAAAAGCAGAGAGAATGAGTCTGAGACTCAAAGAGTTAAGGTAAGTCAAGGTAGGTAGCCCCCCATGGAGGGTGGGGAACATCATGAGAACCTCAAGTCAGGCAAACAAGAGGTACAGGGGCTGTAAAAAGGCAGGTGAGGGGCTGGAGCTAGAGCTCAATGGTAGAGCACTTGCCTGGCATGCACAAGGACCTAATTTCAAACCCCAGTGCCACATACACAACTAAGTGTTCAAAAAACTAAAACCAGATAAAGAATAAACAAAACTTGATTATCTCTTTCTCTTTCTCTTTATCTTCCTCTCTTTCTCTCTCTCCCTCTCTCTCTTTCTCTTCCTTCTAAAAAAAAGGGTGGGGGATAGGTGAGAACAAGGGAGACAAACGACATGTCACATGTGGTTTTGAAGTAGACACTTGAGCTATTTGCCTTCTGTTTCTGAAACTAAACATCCATTATGGGGACATCCCAGTAATGGCCCAGTGGCTCACTGCTCCCAATGTCCTCATCAAGTTACAAAGCATTTGTGTCTACAGCTTTGGTTTTGGACTATGGGCCATGGGTTTACTGGACTGCTGACTGCCCCTCCATTGCAGTGGCACAGCCCTGGGTGGCACACGTGTCAATCAGCAAACCTACAAGGGTCACTGCAAGGAGCTGAGGATTTAGCGTGTGTTAGAGATCTTCATTAGGGATCACTTGGTTGCAAGGAACAGAAACTCCCCTCAAATGAGCACAACTAGTAGAGGGTTTAGTTGAAGGGCTACTGGAGAAAGTCAAGGAAATATTGTGAAGGGCGAGAAAATAATTGCCATAGAAGCTGCAAATGTTACCCCTGGCTTCTCTCACCTATGTCTGGGTAGCACCATCATGTCTCCAGGTCTTTCTATAGAATGGCTCCATCTTGGTACTATGGTTCTGTCTCATCCACAGCTTAGACTTTCCCTCGGCCTCCCTAGCCCAGGAATACTCTGCTTTGACTCCAGCAGGTCTCTACTCTCAACCTCACAACTCACCAACTCATTCTCTCAGTTCTAAGAATCAATTGGGAGAATTGATTTGATCAAGAGACTGATCAGATTAGTTCATATGTCCCATCCTGGACTAATCAGCATGGGACAGAGCTGCCTCTTCAGAGTCCTATCAGATGAATAAGTAAAGTACGTGGGAAGAAACCCAAACTCACTGGCATATCCACTGCAGGCTCATCCCAGCTCTCTGAAATCTCAGTCCAGTGGGAGAGCTTGCCTTCCAGTAAACTCTCCCACAGGGAAACAAGAGCAAGTCCTATTTCCCAGAGAGTAATAATGAGTCCAAAGAAGAGTGACCTATGGCAGCTAAGGAACTCAACTGGGGCCCTGTGAGAACAATCTGCCCAACTGGCACAGACCCATCTAAGTCTCCCACTGACTAGGCTGAAGTTTGCTCCCCCTAAGCCTGTAACTCAAAACAATCTTTCCACCCCCAACCTTGTCAGCAGAACCTCCTGTGGACTTTTATTTGAGCAGAACATTAAATGAGAGGCAGTTATTTTAGGACCCAGATCAATCAACACCATTTCTGCTCCCTAAGAGTTTACATGCCAAGGCAGACCATACTAATCTAAAGGCATCTGAGATATTGCAATACAAACATTATAGAACAGAAAAAGGGGGGAAAAACTGGTACAATGGTAGTAGAAAGAGGACTTGACTAGAAATGCAGCAACCTGGTTGCTTGACCTGACCCTGAAACTAGCTCACCAAGTTAAGGCAAACAAGTCACCTCCTCTTCGCAGCATTAGCTAGCCTTCTAGCTCCACCCCTCTTTGGTGGGAGGATACATTGGCCAGAGTTGGTAGGGTGGTATGGAAAACGGAAAATGGTTCATGCTTTCCTTTTATTTAATAAGAAAAGATTCTGGTTAAAAGTGGGAAGGGAGAAGGTGTTGGGTCTGCCCTTCACTCCATTTCATCAGCTGCCCTAGAGGATCTTGTTACTATTTCCATAAGTTCCTTCAGGAAGGGCTGCTAGGTCCTGCTTTGTTAAGCTTCCTAATTGTTGTGCAAAAAAGAAGATTAGGGTAGCTTGGAATGTGCTAACCACAGGCTGTTCCCCCACTTGTTTGTCTGTACTCGAAATCTGCATAACCACCCCCCCAACTCCCTTAGAAGGATTATTGATAGCTTGGCTTCTCCCCTCCCTATAAAAACCTGTGTGCCTTGATAATAAATGGATTCTGAGCTGCCATCAACTGCATGTGGTTGCCTCGCTTCCCCGGCTGGGAGGAAAGGGGTCCCCGGATGAGGGGGGAACCAGGTTCCAGTTGTTGGCACTCATCCTCCTCCTGATCGGCTCCCGGTGGACAATCCAGTGGATTGTCCTGCCTGTGCCTCAGGGACAGAAGCCTGAGGATGTAACTAGAGGGTAATAGAGGATACTGATCTACAACTAGAAAGAGTTTTCAGGCCTCTTGCCACTTGGGAGAAGGTTCTTAACCTTCCCACCCACTGAGATGGCCAGCAGGGTTCCCTTTCCTATGGACCTGGGGGTGATCCTGCTTCCCCACACTGATGCAGAAGTTGAGCACTGTAATGCCAGCTAAGGGGACTGATCCTCTACCAGAGCCTCTGCTGGGTTTGGGAACAGGGCTGAGCTGAATGCTAAACCTCATTTACTTATATATATAAAATCCAAAGGTTTGTTTCCCCAAGATTCTGCTGAGTCTGTGATTTTAAAATAATGACTCCAGCCATTGAAAATTATGCCTGTCTACTTGGTTACTGCCTTTGAATGAATTGATGTGCTTTAAAGCATTTGTTTATTTAATACTTCCAAATTAAGTTTAGAATTTTTACAGCAACACTACTAAATATGTCACCTACTTTGAACTGTATGTAAAAGTGTTTATAAGAACTGTGTGCATTTCCGATTATTTATTTAATCTTCTAAATTAACCTTTGAATTTCTGCAAAGTGCCTCATTAAGCATGTCACCTCTTCTTCTCAACACAGAGCATAAAGATATTCATGAGAATTGTATTGTTGTTTAGCATTTATCTACTTAATCAGAAATGTATATGTGTTTGTGTACATTTATTTAATTAATTGAGGGTTTTAAATTTTCAAGAAGGATAAAAATGGCTAACCAAATGCTAGAACTCTGAGAAGCCACGGAGGAACTGCTCATCCAACTTTTTTTTTTATTAAGGATTTTAGTTATGGTACAATCAAAAATGCATCCAAATTAACAAAATGATATGCATATATTCTTAAATCAGATTTACCCCCTGGATCCCTCCCTATTCTCCCTCCCTGCTTATCCAACTTTCAAGAAGCAATCAAATCAATTCTAATGTGGAAATGAAACAGTCATAGTGAAGATGAGCAAAGGCCCAAGGGTGGAAGAAAAAGACCAGAAATAGGAGAAGAGAAAATGCTGCAGAACAAAGAGAAAAGGATATCCCAGAAAAAAATCATCAACAAACTATAATCAATACTGTGAGGCCCCATGGTGGAAATACGTACAAACCCAAGCATCACAGAGAGCTGGGATAGGCTTCACCTTTCACTTGCCACATTGCCCTCCATATTCAAAAGAATAGGAAGCTGGGGTTTTTTTTTAACTGATCAGCTATCAGCCCCAGGGAATGACTTTTGACAGAACTTCAAATCCAAGGGAATGATAGGCTCTGTCAAAAGTCTGATCATTGGCCTCATTAAAAGTTATATTTGAGGAGAATAAGATTAACTGTTCACAATGAAATGGATGGGGAAATGTGATTTTATTAATAGAAAAGTAAGATCTGTTGGGATGAGGTGTGTTACCCTGGGAGTAGCTCATTTCTCATCATCCCCGGCCCCTGGAGCTATTCTCTACTCTTTAGGTCATCTGAGATGCACCTCAACTCATGCCTCAGACAATCACTGGACTTGGAGAAAGGAAATCCTGGTATGATACCCAGAGTGTTGGTGTCATATACCACACTGGATTTGTTGTCTTGGACTCCTGGCTAACTTGGGGAAGTACATGTGCACACATAGAACTCTGGAGACCTTAATTCTTGCTCTTCTCCCCACTAGGGGGTCCCATCCTATTTGCACTCAAAGGAGGCCTTGCTGGGGTTCAAGGACTTGAATTGTTGGAGAACTTAAGGACTGTGAGCACCAACAGCCCTTATCAAGTAGCTTCTTAACATTTCCCCATCCTAACACATATGAAAGATGCAAAGAATATAAACACAGCATATTCCCTAAGTACAAACAGATCTTAACAAATACCTCACACTGTTTTTTTTTTTTTTTTAAAGAAAGCTATTAATGGGGCTGGAGCAGTGGCTCAGCAGTTACAGCACTTGCCTAGCATGCACAAGGATCCGAATTCAAATGCCAGCACCACATACACAACTACGTGTTGGAGCAACGAAAACCAGATGAAAAACTAAATAAATAAAGTTGTTTCTCTTCCTCTCTCTAAAAAAAAAAAGGAAAGGAAAGGAAAGAAAAGAAAGATATTTACAATAATTCAGCTAGCCAATCAATAAAGGTAAATTATTTAAAATCAGGGCTACAGACTTATGGTCCACTGTGTAAAAGCAACCTTGCCCGCAGAAGCATTTCTTTTGGTCTGCATAATGTGTTTAAAACATTTGAATTTTTGTGAACTGACTTCACTTTAAAAGAACAAAATCTGGGCTTCTGGTTAGGATGAACAGGGATACGAAATAAAGAGAATCCAACAATAACAATGACAAAACTTCAGGTAAACTGCAAATTCATATTTTGTAAGCCTACCAGAGAACTGAGGATGCAGAGAAATCTAAATGAACTAAATCCTAGAGAGAGGCAAACCTTCTTGAAGCGAATAGGGAGCAGTGGCTATTTTCATTCTTGAAGACATGCACAGGCCATGAAGCAAATCTGTAAAAGACAGAGGCATTTTACTAAAATAAGAAGCACCAAGATTTACTTGTAATGTGATAAGAGCTGCAATGACATATTGGTTGTGACTGAGCCCTCAAAGTGGAGAGGACACACCAGCCTCCCTCACAGGCTTTTTACTGAATATGCAGTAGCCTGCAGACCTGGCCTGGAAAGCAGAGCAAGAGAGCTCCCCAGAATGAAATCTGCAAGCCAGGAAAGGAATCAGCGAGAGAGAAAGGCCTTTAATCATCCTCAACATATTTGGAATCAATGGAACAGTTATTATTGCTGCTAAAAAAAAAAAAGAAAGAGCATCACCTTTATGAGGGTAGACACTTTTTTCTTCAGTTTGGGGCTGTTCTTTTACATACATCTAGCTTATGATCTAAAATTCCAATAAATGCAATGAAAAATGGCACCTATAATCAACAGAAAAATAGCCAATACAAAGCAGACCTACAGGTGACCCAAATAATGAAATTAATAGACAAAATTTTGAAAAACCAATTACAAATATCTTTAAAAGTTAGTGGGAAGGAAGCATAAAAGGAATGGGTAAAAAAGAGAATGTCATCAGAGAAACAAATTTTTAATAAGAATTAAATAAAATTTTCAGAATATATACATACACATGTGTAAATTAATATATATCTGAAGAGTGTGTGTGTGTGTGAATGAAGAAGCAACTTTACAAGTGACTGGACAAAGTCAATGAAAGGATCAATAAACTCAAAACCAGGTCAATAAGAAAAACAGCAAAACTGAAACACAAAGGGGAAAAAACAAATTTAAAAAATGCAGCATCAGAGTTTTGTGGAGGGAAAAAAATGCTTTAATATAAATAAAATGAGAGTTCAAGAAGAAGAGAGAAAAGAATTGTGGCAAAAGTATTTGAGGGGGTTGGAGCAGTGGCTCCATGGTTACGTGCTTGCCTCGCATCTGCAAGGATGCAGGTTCGAACCCCAGCACCACCATATACACAATGAAGTATCAGAGCAAAGAAAGCCAAATGAAAAACTAAATAAAAATGATTCTCTCTTTCTCTCTTTCACTGTCCCTCTCTCTCTTAAAAAAATGGGGGGGGGGGCTGGAACGGCGGCTCGGCAGTTATGGGGCTTGCCCGGCGTGCACGGGTTCCAACCCCAGCACACACATACACAAGTAAGTGTCAGAGCAACAAAAGCCATGTGAAAAACTCAATAAAAATTGGTTTTCTCCATCTCTCTCTCTCTCTCTGTTTTAAATAAAAAAAGAAGAAGAAGTATTTGAGCAAAACACACACCTATAATTCCAGCTGCTAAGGCAGGAGGATCACAAGTTTGAGGTCAGCTTCAGCAACTTAGTGAGACCCTATCTCAAAATAATAAATGCAAAGGGCAGTGGATGTAGTTTAGTGTTAGAATGCCTGTCTACATATGTGAGGCCCTGGATTTGATTCCCTAGCACTGTAAAAAGTAAATTGAAGAGATGATGACCCAGAATTTTCAAAATTTTATAAAGCATATCTACCCAAAGATCAAGAAGCTTAGTGCATAAATACAAAGAATACTATGTCTAAGCACATGTAACCAAACCACCGAAAACCAAAGATAATAAGAAAATCTTAAAAACCAAAAGAGAAAAGAGAAATATTAAATTTCAAGGAAGGATCATAAGATTTATAGTAAACTTCTCAATGGAATTCAGCAAATAATGAATAATATTGTTCAGATGATAAAACTGTCAGTCTATATAACTATGAAAACATAATTCAAAATGAAAACAAAATGTAGACATTTTAAGAAGAGAGTTTTCATTGTCAGCAGACTGCACTTACAAGAAATACAAGAGGAAGCTCCTTGTGCTGAGGAAGAGGTGGAAGCCAGGATCTTCAAGAAGGAATTAAGAGGGGCTAGAGCAGTGGCCCAGAGGCGGAGTGCTTGCCTGGCCTGTATGAGGACCTAGGTTCAAATCCCAGCACCACAAAGTATTGGAAAAACAAAAACAAGATGAAAAAAAATAAATAAAATTGTCTCTCTCACTCTCTCTTTAAAAACAGGCAAATGTTGGCAAATGAGCATATATACACTGACTCTTTAAAGCAAAAAAAAAAATAACAGTAACTTTGAACCATGGAGCTAATATCATATCCAGATTTTTTTTAAAAAATAGCACAAATGGTGGAAGAGTGAGCAAAATGAATCATAGTCTATAAGATTTTTACATTGAACTGGAGGTGCAGCTCAGTGGTAGAGCACTTGCCTAGCATGCATAAGGCCCTGAGTTTGTTCCCCAACATTACCAAAATATATTTTTTCTAAGATTGTTTGTTAAATGGTATAACATTTATTAGTACTAATTACATAGTGCCATGGCTTGGATCTTAAATGTCCCCCAAAGGCCCATATGCTGAAGGCTTCACTATCAGCCTGTGGCACTATTGGAAGGAGGTTTCAGGAGGTGGACCTAGTGGAAGGAAGTTAGGTGATCTTAGGTATTTTGTCACAGCAATGGAAAGTTAACAGACATGATTTGTAAAATATGAAAAATTAAGGATGTATATTATAATTTCTAGAATAAACATTCAAAATAATATAAAGAACTATAGTTTAGAAGCCAACAAAGAAATAAAATAGAATAATAGAAAAATGCTTGATTTCATACAAGGAGGAAGATGGTGAACAGCTGGAGGGCTGCATGTAGAATCACTCAATGAAGTGGGAGGCCAATGGAAGAAGTGCCTTTCTTCGTGGTGGGTGAACAGCAAAATTTTGCTGAAACTCGGGGCTGGAGCGGTGGCTCAGTGGTTTCGGCGCTTGCCTGGCAAGCATGAGGACCTGGGTTCAAACCCCAGCACCATGTACACAACTAAGTGTTGGAGCAACTAAGGCCATGTGAAAAACTAAATAAAGTTGTTTCTCCCTTTCTCTGTCTCTCTCACTGTCCCTCTGTCTTTAAAAAAAAAAAGAAGAAATCTTTAAAAAAATTTTTTTGCTGAAACTCATTAGTAAAAAAAAAAAAAAGAAAAACTAGGGACTCAGGGGCTTGGATACAATAAGCAAGGAAGAAAAACCACATAAGGGCCAAGCAGCTCCAGCTACAAGGACCACCTCTGGTGACTGCACTGCAGAGGTTTGGCACAGAGAGAGGGATGAACACGCAAATACAGGAAGGACAAAGTGACATGGAGAATTCTGCTATCAGAAGGGTTCCCACACCGAGGCTAAACCCAAGGTCAGCATTAGCGCACATAACTTTGTCATGTCTCCAAATTGGCCATGGAGAGCTAGGGAGATTGCCATCTTGAGAAGGAGGGAGGTCCAGGCAGCTGCTCCTAGAGCCACAAGCTTGGGTCAGAGGCTGCCCCCGGTGCAACACCATTGGCCACTGACTGCCCCAGGAGCCCCATGATCTGATTGCCTTGGGCACCATGAGTTTGGAACAGAGGAGGCCCCAGGAGCCATGCATTTTAATTGCCTCAGGCCCTTTGAGTTCAGGGCAGACATGTTCCCAGGAGCCACACACATTCCAGGCAGGAGCGCCTCTCAGGCACCCGAATTTGGAGTGGAGATGGGAGTATTTTGGGCCAGTGAGGATCTCAGGACCTCCAAATTCCAGGTGGTATCTGCCTCAGGTGCCAGGAGTACACAGCATCCATGACCCCAGGATCAGCAAGTTCTCCTTGCTGCTGCCCTGGGACCCACAAGATTGTCAGCAGCTACTAGGGCCCTGGCTGAAGTGGGACAGGGGTCTGGGCAGGTAGTCACGAAAGTGCCCAGGGTCTCAACCCAGGAAAGCCGAAAGGCAGTATTCACAGGTAGTAGTGGCAGTGAAGATCTGCACAACCTCCATGTGACAAGAATACTGGGAGGAATCCTGTGAATCTGACTTCCAGATGAGAACAGCAAAAACCAGGTGCTCCAGAAACCTCACCCTGGAAATGCCTCCATCTGGGAGCCAGATGTGATCATCAATCCACACTGCCTATCTTGACTTCCTCAGAGGAAATAACCCATAATCCTCCCAACTTTTTATTAAGACATTGGTTTTTTGTTTTGGTTTGGTTTGGTTTTGGTTTTGGTTGTTTTTTGTTTCTTGTTTCTTTTGCTTTGCTCCTTTTGCTGTGGTTTGTTTTATTTGTGTTTGTATTCTTGAAGACCAGAACATTTTGTTTTGTGCTATATAGCCTCCTGGTGGTGAGCTTCTCTACTACCTGCTTCTTCGCTTTCTTCTGGCAACAGCTAAACATTATTCCTCTCTCTTTCAGCCTCCCCTAAAGTCATTACCTCAGTCTCTTTCTCTTTCCTTTTTTTCCTTTTAATTTATTAGAATATCCTACATCATCTCCACTTGCTCCACTTGCTGCTCTCACTCCAAATTCACAAGTTCATCTCTACCTTTCTATCACATCTCTTTATTCTCAAAATATTTTTCCCTACCTAGGGAGGTGCAGAAAATCTGAAGTGAATGTCAAACTTGAACATGGGAGATTGCTTTTAAATCAGGTATAGCCTGACAGTTATATTAATTCCACCCTTTCATTGGGTAATTAATATTGTAACAATTAATTGAAGGAAAAAAGGTACCAGTTCAATGCTGCCTATTGTATGCATTGGCTGTATATTTTGACTCTTTTCCCTTATCTCGTGAGGTATTAGAAACTGTAAAGGTCAATAATAACTCACAGGTTAGGGAGCCAGCTATTGAAGTGTACCATTCAAATTGTACCCCAGACCAAATAAATGAAGAGATAAAAATCCCACAAACCATGAACAAAAAACCAGTGAGAGATCCAGGCCCCACTCCCTGACAATGAAAATAAAGAAAAAGGGAAATAATTTTCCTCTTCAAACCCACTACTCTCCATCCAAGGAGCCCATGGATAGAGACCTGGATGAAAACTTAGGAGAAAGTAACAACTACCTGATTATTAAAATGATCAAAGAATTAAAAGAAGACTTAAATAATGAAATAAAAGCTCAATTAAAGGAGTTTAAAGACCATTTTAATAAATAGAGTCACTGAAAAAAGACATATCAGAGCTCTTTGAATTGAAAAGCAGTCAATCAAATTAAAAGCTCAATGAAAGATATTAATATCAGAGTAAACTCAGTAGAAAATAGAACTTCAGCTCTCAAATAAAGAATAGCAGACAACAAAGACGGGTTGAGTAATCCTGAACACAAAAGGAGACAACAACAACAACAAAAAAAAAAAACTTACAGATCATGATCAGAATTTCCAAGAAGTATGGGATGAAATCAGAAGAAATACCATGACAGTGATTGGGATAGAGGAGAACATTTAGCAGTAAATGAATGGCACAAAGAACCTTTTCAATGAGATAATCAAAAAAAATTTCCCTCATATCAGAATAGAACCAGATATTCATATTCAAGAGGCCTATAGGACACCAAATAGACTTAACCAAATGAGAAACTCACCAAGACACATCATATTCAAAATGAATAACCAAGAAAACAAGGAAAGAATATTAAAAGCAGTAAGAGAAAAACACGAAGTCATGTTCAGAAGCAAACCAATAAGGATCACTGTGAATTTCTTAAATCAGACCATAAAAGCAAGGAGAGCATAGAACGAAAATTTTCAAATATTGAAAGAAAATCATTGTTACATAAAAAATACTATACCCAGCAAAACTCAGCTTCAAATTTGATAGGGAAATAAAAACTTTCCACGATAAGAACAAACTAGGAACATACATGAACACAAAACCAGCTCTACAGAGAATACTCAAAGACAAACTTCAAACAGAGGAACAAGCAACTCCCAAAGCCCAAAATCAGAGGAATGTCAATAAAAACATAACTCACTAACAGATAGCCAAGATGGCACAAAATATAGCAAAGGTCACAATGTTAGGGAACCAAAATCACATATCGATTTTAACACTGAACTTGAATAGACTCAATGCCCAATCAAAACACACAGATTAATTAGTAGACTGATCAAAACATAAAATCCAACAATATGCTGCTTACAGGAGACTCACCTTACAGTCAAAGACAGCCACAAATTGAAGGTAAAAGTTTGGGAAAAAAAATCTACCATGCTTAAGGCCCATAAAAACAAGCCAGTGGCATGATATTCGTATCCAACACAGTAGTTTTTCACCAAAAATTAGTCAGAAGAGACAAAGAAGGCCACTACATCTTAGTTAAGGCAACACTACATCAAGAAGATGTAACCATAATTAACATTTATGCAACAAACTCCTATGCTCCAAAATATGTCAAAAAATTTCTCACTATTAAACCACTTACAGATCTCAAAACAATAATATTGGGGGACTTTAATACACCCTTATCACCAATATATACATTGTCAAAACAAAAAATCAACAAAGAAGTCTCCAGCCTAAGCAATTATAAATCAAATGGACCTAACAGACATCTACAGAATATGCCATCCCAAATGAGCTAAGTTTATTTCCTTTTCAGCAGTGCATGGATCCTTTTCCAAAATAGATCATATCTTAGTCCACAAAGGTAATCTTAGCAAATACAAAAAAGTTGATATAATTCCATGTATTCTATCAGACCAAAACGGTATCATCCTAGCAATCAACAGCAAGAAAAATAACAGAAAGTACATGAATACATGAAGATTGAATAATGCCCTCTTAAATGAAGAATGGACCAAAGAGGAAATGAGAAGATAAATTAGGAAATTCTTGGAAATGAATGAAAATTAACATACCATAACCTCTGGGACAGTATGAAAGTATTCTTAAGAGGTAAATTTGTAGCACTGAGTGCCTTCATCAAAATCAGGAAATGGGCTAGAGCAGTGGTTCAGTGGTTATGGTGCTTGCCTGGCATGCTCAAGGACCCAGGTTCAAACCCCAGCACCACATACACAACTAAGTGTCAGAGCAATGAAAACCCACATGAAAAACAAAATAAAAAGTTGATTCTCTCTTTCTCTCTCTCTCTCTCTCTCCCTCTTTCTCTTTAAAAAAAAATCAGGAGATAGGGGCTGGAGTAGTAGCTTAGCAGTCACAGTGCTTGCATGAGGATGCCAGTTTGAACTCCAGCACCACATATACAATAAAGTGTCAGAGCAGCAAGTCACATGAAAATTTAAATAAAATTGATTATCTCTCTTACTCACTGTCCCTCTCTCTTTTTGGAAAAAAAAATTTGAGAGAGAGCCCAAACAAATAAACTTAGGCTACACCTCAAATCTTTACAAAAGGAAAAACAATCAAATCCCAAATCCAGTAGAAGACAGGAAATAACCAAGATCAGAACTGAAATCAATGAAATCAAGAACATAACTCAAAACTCTTGAGAAAATAGGGATCAAAGGAACTTACCATAATCTTGTCAAGGCCATTTACGACAAACCAACAGCCAACATTATATTTCATGAAGAAAAACTGAAAACATTCCCATTAAACTTGGGAACAAGATAAAGCTGTCCACTCTCACCATTTTTATTCAATTTAGTCCTTGAAAACCTAGCCAGAGCAATCAGACAAGAGAAGGAAATCAAAGATATTCAAATAGGAAAAGAGGAAGTTAAACTATCTCTATTTGCCAATGTTTTGATCCTATACCTAGAAGATCAAAAAAACTCTATCAGAAGACCTTCTAGAGCTTATAAATGAATTCAGCAAAGTGGCAGGATACAAGATCAACATCCATAAATCAATAGCTTTCCTATGCTCGAACAGAAATTCTGCCAAGAAGGAAAAAAATCAGGAAATCCAGCCCATTCACAATAACCTCAAAAAAGAATAAAATACTTGGGAATTAATCTAACAAAGGAAATAAAAGACCTCAACAATGAAAACTATTGAACAATGAAGAAAGAAATTGAAGACCTGAGAAGAAGGAAAGACATCCCATGTTCTTGGTTAGATAGAATTAATATAGTTAAAATGGCCATTCTGCCAAAAGTGCCGTACAGATTCAACGCAATCTCCATCAAGATGCCAATGTCATTCTTCACAGATACAGAAAGATCTGTTACCAAATTCATTTGGAACAATAAGAAACCCAGAATAGCCAAAGCACTACAAAGCAAAAACCAAACCAAAAAAAAAAAAAAAGAGAGAGAGAGATAGCAAGGATCACAATACCTGACCAGAAATTATACTATAGAGCTGTAGTAACAAAAACAGCATGGTATTGGTATCATAATAGGCAGGAAGACCAATGGAATAGAATAGAAGATACTGAGATAACCCACAAGTTTTTAACCATCTGATATTCAACAAAGGGGGCAAAAATATAGCTTGGAGGAAAGACAGCCTGTTCAACAAATGGTACTGGACAAACTGGACAGCCATATGCAGACAACTGAAAATAGATCCTGATCCCTCATCCTGCACAAAAATCAAACCAAAATGGACCAAAGAACTAGGAATTAAACCAGCAACCACACAATTATTACAAGACAAAATAGGATCAATACTCCACCATATTGGTGTAGGCTCCTTCTTCCTTAACAAGACTCCAGTAGCACAAGAATTAATGAGTGGGGTGCCATTAAACTGAAAAGCTTCTGCAAAGCTAAGGAACTAGTCAAGAAGGACAAGAGAGTGGCTGGAGCAGTGGCTCAGCAGTTAGCACATTTGCCAGGCATGCGTGAGGACACAGGTTTGAATCCCAGCACCACATACACAGCAAAGTGTCAGAGCAGCAATAGCCACATGAAAAACTAAATAAAATTTATTCTCTCTTTCACTCTCTCTCTTCTCTCTCTAAAAAAATAAATAATAAAATAATATCAAGAGAGAACCTACAGAATGGGAGAAAATCATGGCCTGCTACCTACCTCTCCAATAGGGACCTAATATCCAGAATATACAAAGAACTCAAAAAACTTAATACCAAAAACACAAACATTCCAATCAATAAATGGGCTATGGAACTAAACAGAAACTTCTCAAAAGAGGAAGTTCAAAAAGACAAAATATATATATGAGAAAATGTTCTACATCACCAGCAATCAAAGAAATGCAAATAAAAACTACACTGAGATTCTACTTCACTCCAGCCAGAATGGCAAAAATGAAGAATACGAACAGTAACAGATGCTGGAGGAGTTGTAGAGAGAAAGGAATGCTATCACACTGTTGGTGGGACTGTAAAGTGGTACAACCATTTTGGAAAGCAGTGTGGGGACTCCTCAAACAATTAGGGATGGAACCACCATTCAACCCAACTATCCCACTCCCAGGTATTTTCCCGGAAGACCTAGAATCAGCTTATTACAGATACACAGCTACATCAATGTTCACAGCAGCTAAATTTACAATAGTGAAATTATGGAAACAACTTAGATGCCTTTCACTGGATGAAGGGATCCCAAAACTATATATATATATTATAGGTTCTACTCTGCTATTAGAAAGAACAATATCATGGCTTTTGCAGGTTAATGGTTGGAAATGGAAAAAATCATGCTGAGTGAAACAAGCCAAACCCAGAGACTTAAGGGTCGAATGTTTTTTCTCATGTGGAAGCTAGAATAAAAGCTAAGACAAGATAAATGTTAGTCAAATTTATTTAATAGACCCACAAAATCTAAAGTAACATATAAGCTGTGGGGACTATAGCTATGAAGGGTAAGGGGGAGAGAAAGGGAAAAGGGGGAGGGTTCAATACTGTAGAGTAAAGTTGATTCCCATGAAAACCCCAAAAGTACACAGGCAGGATGTATTGATTTCAATGTTTAAACTACATGTATATGGACATTTACATCTGAGGGAACTATAGAAGAGTCACAAGATCAAGGAGTGGGCAAAGTCAGGGGAGACTCCTGGACAAGGATTGGGATTAAGCAACTCTGTCATACATATGCATGTATGAATGTGAACCAACGAATCCCTTCATTATGTAAGATGATGCTGAACCAATAAAAAAAAGTTTGATTAATCAAAAGAAGGCCAGAAATGAGGAACAAATATATAAAAAGAAATAAGACATAGAGTAAAAGGGCATATGTAAACACAATTTTTTCTTTAACTGTATTAATTTTAAATACACAGACACTTAGATTTTAAAGAGAAAGATTAATAATTTGGATTTTTAAAAAAACTCAAATTATTCTGTCTGCAAGAGACACACTTTAAGCATAAGATAAAAACATGGAAAAAAGGGCTAGAGCGGAGCCTCAGTGATTACTGCGCTTGCCTGGATGCACAAGTATGTGAGTTCAAACCCCAGCACCATGTGCACAACAAAGTCTCAGAGCAAGGAAAGCCACATGAAAAACTAAATAAAACTGATTCTCTCTTTCTCTCTCTCACTGTCCTTCTCTCTTTAAAAAAAAAGATATTAAAAAAAGATATATCATCTAAACACTAATCAGAAGAAGGTTGGTGTAACTATACTTGTCCATATCAGATAAATAAACTTCAAGATAAAGAGTATTACTGGAAGTAAAGGGGGTACATTATAATGACCAGAAATACCTAACAATCATAAACTCATATGCACCTAATAACAGAGTTTCAAAATACATGAAGCAAAAGCTAACATAAGGGAGAAATAAACAAATCCACTATCACAGCTAAAGATTTTAACACACCCTCTAAGTAATGGATAGAACAACTAACCAAAAAAATCAAGAAGCATATAAAAGATTTGAGCACTATCACCATTATCAACTATGAATACAACTATTTTGATCTATTTGATATTCATAGAAAATAATATGCAAGACGCCATCATATAATTTTTGGCAAATTCACATGGAGGAATCGCCAAAATAGTCCACATGCTGGGACACAAAGCACATCTTGATAAATCTCAATGGACTAGAATCATACAGAGTATGTTCTCTGACCACAATGGATCAAAACAGAATCAAACAAAATAAAATATCTAAATAGAACATAAATAAAATAAATGCACATAACACATACAAAATAATAAGAGAGCACCCCATTAAAAAGGAAGAGGGAGGACAAGGAGTTGAAAAGGAACTTGCTTGGTTTGGTTTGGTTTGGTTTGGTTGCAGTGCTGGGGATCAAACTCAGGGCCTCACCTGCTCTGCAAGAGCTTTTGCAATGGAGGGAGGAAGTGCTAGGGAGTGATGCTGGCCAGTCCTTTCAACAGGAACTTTACAGAAGATTCTGAATGGCCAAGAAACATATGTAAATATGAACACTATTATAATTCATTAGGGAAATGTAAACTAAAACCACACTGAGGCACAACGCCTACCTACCAGAATGGCCAAAAGTGCTGATGAAGATGAGGAGTCACAGGCTGGAGTTGTGGCTCTGTGGTTTGAGTGCTTGTTCAGCATGCATGAGAACCTGGGTTTGAACCTAGGACCACATACACAATTAAGTGTTGGAGAAACAAAGGCCAGATGAAAAAAATAAAGATGATTCTCTCTTTCCTCTATCTCCCTATCTTAAATAAATAAATAAATAAATAAAAGATGTGGAGTCACTAAAATTCTCATATGATGCTGGAGAGAGGGTAAAATGGCATAACCTTTATGGAAATAAGGTTACATGTAGCTATCTTAAGGCCCAGCAACACCCACTCACGTGTATGTGTGTGAGACAAACTGAAAAAGATACAAGAAGGTTCCTGGTAGCTTTGTTCACAATAGCCCACAAGTGAAAACTATTCAAATATTCCACAAGAGCTTGTGTAAACAGATTTGGGTATTTGGTCCCACTCAACAATATAAAAGGAATGAACTAGTGGTGCACGCAACACGGATAAATCTCGGGGGTATTATATTGAAGAGAAGCTAGGCATAAAAGAATACAGACCATACAATTTTAGTTCTAGCAAGTTCAAGATCAGACAAAGTTAGTTTATTGCTACAGAAGTTGGTGGTTACCGTTGGTAGGGCAGGAGTACCTATTGATTGGAAAGGAACTCAGGGGAACTTCCTCAGTGGTGGAAATGTTCCAGATCTTTATATGAACAAGGGTAAAATGTATAGATGTGTTGAAAATTCATTGTGATTTGTATATCTTCTTATGCAAATCATACCTCAAAATAAAACTCCACATATGTCTGATTTCTTTTGAAAACATGAGAAAACCTGGCAACGCAGGGCCCAGGTTCCCACATCACCACAGTTGGCTGGGGGAATACACAGGACACTTTCTTTGCAAACCCTACCATCCCCTATTGTTCACCCCCAGCTCATCACATTCATTTCTGCTGCCTATCTGGCTCCACACTACTAGATACAACTACCTTGGTACATGGGTCAAGCTTGAACAATAGCCACCAATCCAGACTGGCAGCTAGACCACTAATCAGACTCTAGTTGTATTTATCCAGGCATTGGGAAGTAGCCAACCACAATTCAATGGGGCAGGAAACCTCGAAAGAGAGATCCTAAACTTCTGAACAAGAAAAACTGCTGAAGCAACTAATTGGAGAAATAAAAGAAATGTGATAGTATTTGTATTTCAAGCTGGTGAAGCAGGTCATATTGATTACAGTTTAATTGTTTAAGTAAATCCTGTGCAGACTCTATTTTAACAAGGATAGACACTCCCTCCTTGATGCTTCAATTCAGTCTCCAGATACAGGGCTCCACCTTGCCTTAAAGCCATGCTGCGGGACAATATGGAGCAGGGGTCTTTCAAAGTAGCGAACAGTGGCAGGCTAGTCATCATGCCCATAAGTCAAGCCACTCTGTGTGCTGACCTGGCACCATTTGGGTTGCAGGCCTGTGGCCATTCAAATGGTTTATCTACTGGTCTGGCACAGCCTTCATCAGTGGCCAAATCACTGGAGCAGAAAGGATCAGAAGAATCTTGGTAGGGGGGGAATAAGGGCTAACAAAAGTTGCGGGAAAGCTCTTGAGGCAGTGGTTACTCACCAAGCAGTATGAATATTTGTAATACATATTAAGTGGCCTTCTCATATCCGTGAGTACTGGACCAGAGCTCCACTAGAACCAGCTCACATCAACTCTTGGGAACCAATTGTGTATACCTCTTCCCAACTCTGCATTTACTGATACCTCAGAACCAGCCATGATGGAAATATTTGCACCATGAAAATGAGCAAGGGCTAGGAAGTGGCATACCACCACCTCCACCAACACCCACCATCTCCAAGTGCTTATTTACCAAGACACAGCTGGAACTACACATCAGCTATAATCCCACTTATACTCAAGATGCTCAGTGGATTCTGGGACCCTGGTAACCGGCAATCTTTTTTGGATTTTGAATATATACACTTAAGGGATGAAGGTGTGGCTTGGCGGTAAAGCAATTGGCTAGCATATGCAAGGCCCTGGGTTGGATCCCCAGCACTACAAAAATAAATAAGTGTACACATTTCCTTAATCCTTTCAGAAACAGCAGAAAATATGGCCTACTTCTATCCACATTTAACAGATGAGAAACAAAGGTACAGAAAAGTCAACAGATTTGTTGAAAGCTAAGCAGCTACTGAGCAACAATTCAAACTTGGTGGGCTGGCTGGAGACAGAATCCACATGCTTCACCTGACACTGCCCAGTTTCTCTCCTTTCCCCTCCAATACCTTCAGTAGGCTTGTACTTCCTCTTAGCCATGAATGCAGAATCCAAATTACCAGCTGCAGAAAATGTGACTCTCACAATTTCTTCAAGGCAAGGAAGGCCAAGGGCTTCAAAAGCACACTCCATTGCTCAGGACTCACTTCTTCAAAAGGGTGAGACAATGTGCATCAGATCTTGAGAAAAAATCCCCACCATCCCAGAATTGTGCCTAATGATGCTTTCTAAAATGCAAAATCAAGTTTCCATTACCAAAACAGGTTGACCTTCCATATCCAGTATTATTAGTAATGAACGGCTTCCTGCATCCCTGCTCTGGCTAGTGCTGCCTTGCCCTCTTCTTTGGTCTTCCAGGCCCTCTGGAAAATGCTGACCTGGCACCAGACGTAAGGAGCATGTCCAGCCCTGGCCCCAGCCCTGCATGAGGGCCTGGGTACCTCTGGGAGGTCCTGGCTAGTGGCATCAAGACCAGATGGTCAGGGAGATTACTACAATTTGATTTCCACATAATCCATAAACTTGGATGAATGTTTCTTCATATGCATTATCTTGTAATCCCTGGGAAAACTGTGCAGAGCCAAGAGCCTGCTTCTCCCCACCTCCACAGACCTGGCATCCTGTGTAATCCCCTGCTCTCCCCAACAGGTCTTATGAAGGCCAAGGAGCTCTGCCAGGGGCTGAGGAGATGCTGTCACCTGAGCAGTGCTAACTTCTCAGGGGCCTGGCATCTGAGGGTAGTGGGGGAGGCCCCTATGTTTCCTGATACTCCCAGAAGGCACCAGGGACCTCATGCTGGGGCCAGGCAAACCCTACATGATCCCTGGGCAAAAGTCTAGGTGGGGGATTGGAGTCTTTTGCCTTGGCCTCACTTTGTATGACCTGAGACAAGTGACTCTCCCTCTCTGGACCTTGTTACTGCCAAATGTAAAGAAAGGAGGTTTAATGAGCCCACCTAGCCTCCCTTAATTGCCACTTGTGAGCCCAAGGCCAGCCTTATCTTCCTGTCACATGCCAGAAGCCACTAGTCAGATTAAGTCATCCAAGCCCACCCCAAGGTGATAGGGTGCCCCACACTATTGACTGTTTCCAGTACCCAAGGGTCCTTCATAGGCCTGGCACCCTGATTCATGAGGACTAGATTCAAGAACCACCTTTGCCACTGACTATCTGGCATGCCACTTCATTTCCCCAGTTCCACACTCCTGTCATCTGCCAATTAGCAATGCTTTTATTTTCCTCAGGCATCTTACGCATATCACAAAAATTTAGGGCACTGGACTACAGGGAGAATCTTAATAGATCCATCTGCTCAAAGTGAAGATGTTAAATTGAATCAAAAACATGATAAAATGCTTAGATGTAGATGTCATTACCATTTTTCCTACTTCTTTCTTACCCTTTCAAATTTCCCACACCTTCTTCATGATTCTGCTTAATCCTATAAGCTCATTCTAATGCATTAACCTAATGTTTGAACAACTTGGTGACTTTGCTTTGCAATATCGTTGCATATTTGCAGTGGCCTTCAATGCCTTGACTCGATCTGAGATAGGCAGATCACCACCGGTGGTACTCACATGCCAGAAAACTTTGGAGAAGGGTTCCTGTGGCCTTTCTGACCTGCAACACAGCCTTTGGCCTATGGTGCTAGGGTGGGGCATACATTTGGGTGTGGCGCCTCCCTGTGGACGTTACATGTACCGCATAGAATCCATGCTGGATTGTAAATCCAACTTCCTTATGCTGCCAGTGAGGAAAGCATCCACATGCCAGCATATAACTTGTTCAAAGTTAAATAGTTCCTCAGGAATTTTGCAAACAAAAATAAGTGATTGGAGCCTGGCATGTTGGCACATGCCTGCAAACCCAATGACTTGGGAGGCTGAGACAAGAGGATCACAAGTTCAAGGCCAGCCTCAGCAAGATCCTGTCTCAAAGTAAAAAATAAAAAGGGCTGGGGATATGGTTCAGTGGTTAAATGTCCCTGGGTTCAATCCCTGGCATCAAAAAACAAGTGTTCAGTAATATTACCTCATAATTCTAAAAGTAAGAAGGTTAAAACTGAGTGTGGCTTGCTCATGCCATTTTCAGAGCTAGGAAATTAGGGTAGTGACCAGTACTTAGACCATAAGTGCAACTAGGTCTTGGGGAGAGAGAGATGAGCCCATTCTTTTTAACCCAGGCAGTGATGGTCCCCTTGCTTCTGAAGTCACATCTGGTCTGCTGATGCAAAATCTGGTTGTGCATTCTGATGTCCACTGAGTTTCCACAAGAGCTTGACTCAGTTGAAGGCAGTGTACCCTCCACACTCCAAATGGGCTTTGCCCGTGATCAAGACCACCATGAGGCTGGTCACTGTCACTGTGTCATTTGTAATCCACCTGGAGAGTGCTGAAGATGCTGCTTTGTTCAGGTATGTAGGGATGTGACAGGCTCTACCCCAGAAGAATCCTATGATGGCATTTGTCATTATATTCATTCAACAGATACTGAATACTCCAAACCAAGGTTTGTTCCAACAAAGCTCTGACCAGTCAGAAGAAAGGCTGTAGGCCAGGGATGAGAATATTCTAAAGTAGGTGCTGGCTGAGCATCAGTCAGGATCTAGTCAGGAAACAGTCATCCATGCCAGGTAGTTCAGAAGAGTGAATTTAACACAGGAAACTAATCACAAAGGCTTTAGCAAGACGGAAAAACAATTGCAGGGGATGGTGAAGCCACCCAGAAATTAGCAAGAGTAGAAGTCACCATCACTCCTCAGGCTGGAGGAACAAAAGGAGGGGGTCCTACCAGAAGCCTCAATGATTCTGTAGGAAGGAAACCTGCCATTGGGATCTGGGACCACAGAGACACTGGGAATACCACAGAAACAAAGAATGATGAGTGGCATTTGTAGAGGCTGGAACTAAACCCAGGCCTGTGTGAAAGGTAGCCAACCTCATGTAGTAGACCCAGCAAAGGCATAGCAACACATAATCTAGGGCAACTATACATATGTATTGGGAGGGGAATATAGGTAGGGGAGAGAAGAGGGAGGGAAAATAGGGGAAGATCTAGGAACACAATCAACAATGCAGCATATTCTATATCCCCCTGTGAATCCAAATAATACTTATGCAATCATTCAATTCTGGAAAACTCACAACCTAAGCATTTATACTGTTTTTAGGAGCAAAATATAGAAGAATCAAGAGACTGGGTTGTGGGCGATGTGGGGGTAATTCTGGTTTAAGAATGTATGCATATCATATTGTTACTTTATATGCATTTATGATTGTACAATAACTCAACTCCTTAATAAAATTAACCATCTGATATTTGATAAGGGGAGAAAAGCATAGTGTGGAAGGACAGCCTGTTCAACAAATGGTGTTGGACAAACTGGGCAGCCATATGCAGGCAACTGAAATGGGATCCTTACCTCTCACCCTGCACAAAAATCAAATCGAAATGGTTCAAAGATCTGGAAATTAAACCAGCAACTTTACAATTGCTTGAAAATAAAGTAGGATCAACAGGACACAACACAGGGGTCAGGACCACCTTCCTTAACAAGTCTCCCATAGCACAAGCATTAAAGCCAAGAATAAATGAATGGGATGCCATTAAACTAAAAAGCTTCTGCACAGCTAAAGAATTAATCAAGAGTGTTAAGAGAGAAATCTACAGAATGGGAGAAAATCGTTTGCCTGCTACACCTCAGACAAAAGGCTAATATCCAGAATATACAAAGAACTCAAAACTCTGAACACCAAAACCACAAATAATCTAATAAATAAATGGGCTAGGGAGCTTAATAGAAATTTCTCAGTGTAGGAAGTCCAAAATGCCCATAAATATATGAGAAAATGTTCTACATCACTAGCAATCAGAGAAATGCAAATCAAAACTTCACTAAGATTTCACCTCACTCCTGTCAGGGTGGCAAAAATGAGGAATATGAACAATGACAGATGCTAGGGGGGTTGTGGAAAGTGAGGAACACTATCACCCCATTGATAGAACTGCAAGCTTGTGCAGCCACTCTGGAAAGCAGTGTGGAGACTACTCAAAACACTAGGGCTGGAACCACCTTATGACCCAGCTATCCCACTCCTGGGTATTTTCCCAAAAGATATAGAATCAGCATATTACACAGATACTGCTTCATCAATGTTCTTAGCAGCTCAATTTACTATAGCTAAACTATGGAACCAACCCAGATGCCCCTCATAGGGCAAGTGGATTCAAAGACTGTGGTACATGTATACAACGAAATTCTACTCTGCTCTTAGAGAGAATGATATCATGGCATTTGCAGCCAAATGGATGGGGATGGAAAAAATTAGGCTGAGTGATATATCCCAAATGCAGAGATTCAAGGGGCAAATGTATTCTCTCATATGTGGAAGCTAGAATACAATTAGAAACAGTCTGATAGTTGGCTAAGCTAATAACAACCTCAACATGGGTGAATTTTTACACTAGCAGGGGGAACCTTGCCTGTGATGCTGGGGGATGAAGGGAGGGACATGGGGAGAGGGAAGAAATAGGAGTGATATGAAGGTCGCTGGAGGGAGGGAGTATGGGGTATCAACCCAGTAGGGAACCTTTGACTTCCATGAGAAGTCCAACTAACACGGGGGTTAAGTAAGGATCAAGGGGAACCCAAGAGGGTAGAACATGGAATGGCATCAGCCTTGGCTTGCTCTGGCATTATGCATGTGTTCAGGATTGTATGGCAACGATTCCCTCCTAAATGTAAGACTATCTTGAATGAATTTAAAAAAGTAAAAAATTTTAAAAAGATTATACTAAAAAATAAAATAGGGGCTGGAGCGATGGCTTAGTGGTTTTGGCGCTTGCCTGGCAAGCGCGAGGACCTGGGTTCAAACCCCAGCACCATCTACACAACTAAGTGTTGGAGCAACTAAGGCCATGTGGAAAACTAAATAAAGTTGTTTCTCTCTTTCTCTCTCTCTCTCTCACTGTCCCTCTCTCTTTAAAAAAAAATAATAAAAATAAAATGAAATAAAATAAAATAAAAAAGATTTTTTTAAAAAATAATTCAGTCGGATTTAAAAAAAAGAGAGAGAGAAATGCTCTTCTCTTCAGTCTCTTCTAGTAAATTCTTATTGGCCAAATTCAGCTGGAATCCAGTTGGCAAGAAAGCTGAGAAATGTAATCTATAGGGATCCTCATCCACATCCCCCAGTGTATGTGCACACACGTACACATACACACAAACTGCAAAACACAGCAGGGGAAGGGTCTGAGGATCTGAAAGCAACAGGCAAAAGACCTGAACAGTGTGTGAGGTGAATATTCATGAGCGTGTGACATGAATGCTCAATGTGCATGTTCATAATGGCAGTCTCAGAGATGGGTGTGATGAGTGTGCATGTGTGTTAGTGTGACCATTCAAGGGTATATATGTATCAGAAGGATCTCAAGGGTTTGAATCCATGTGTGATAGGAGCAAACATCCACAGGTTTGTGTTTGATGTGAACACTCAAGGGTATGTGTGTGTGATGAGAATATTTAAAGAAGCTCTTGGTGTGTATGTATTTGTGTGCTGAGTGGTCAAGGAGGTGTATATGTGATGTGAATGATCAAAGCTGTGTGACGTGATGCTCAAGGGGGTGTGGATGAGAGATTTGTGCATGTAACGTGTTTTTGAGGACAAAAATAGGAATGAAAAAAGCACAAGTATACAGAAACATTTCCTATGTATACGGTCGAAAAACATAGCCATGAGTCGTCTTAAAGGACAGACATGAATGCTGAACTTTTTTGCTCACATATGCACACAAAATGGCTAAGAGACGGCTGTACACGAGGTGTAATCTACAGGAAAATGTGTTTTTGCAAACATACTTTTCATACAAGTGTCATCTGCTTCAAAGGAGTCACCTTATAACTTAAATTTCTATTTTATTGTTGCAGCCACAGCAGTGAAATTTTCAGACCTGCTTTCAGAGTCCATGTGCTTGAAAAGAGAATCCAATCATTTCTCATAATCACATACACATACTCACACATCAGGCTACAATGACGCAACTTAGTCACTTAAATTACTCCCACTGTTGGCTTAAGAACTTCCCACAAAGAGGGAAACAAAGCAACTTTGTCACCTTTGAGGCCAAACTTCCTTTGGGTGTATGGATTAAAACACAGCATCTTTGCTGGATAAGCAGCTTTGTAGACAGGAGTGTGCGGGAGCTATGCAAACAATGGGGAACCAAGAATACTGCAGAATCCCATCGTAAGCACACTAACTTTTATGAATTCAAGCTATTAGACTGGGATCCTTAAAACTGAGAGAAATAATATTACAAACAATCTGCTATTCTATTCCACAGACCCCTGGAGCAAGCCTAAGATGACTGAGGATACCATCTTGGGTCCCAAATATATGTTTTTGCGTATTTCATGAGACTTCAGTGTCATTCTCTTTATATTCTATCAGTGTGAATATTTTCATATTTTTCCCAAACACTCCAATTCAGGCCTTTTAAGGTGGGGGGGGGAACAGTGTGTGTGAGAGAGAATATCAATTGTATTAGTTTTTCATGAGGCTTTTGTTGTTCCATAATTCGGGCCTTTCTAATGTGGAGGCATAGACCTGCAGTAAACTGTGGTTACACATACAGGAATCCTTTTTTTTAAAACATCATGGACTCTAACAAAGCCAACTAGTCAATCCTATGCTCAAACAACCTCATTTGATTCCATCATTGAAAGAAACACTGGCCATATTGGATTCCCAAGAGATCCAGGCCAGTCACCAATGTGTCACTTGTGGGGTGAGGGGGCAGTACTGGGGATTAAACCCAGGGATGCTTTACCACTGAGCTATATTACTTTTGTTAATTTTAAGACAGGGTCTCCCTAAGTTGCCAAGGCTGGCCTGGAACTTGAGATCCTCCTGCCTCACCCCAGAGTCACTGGGATTTCAGTTGCCACCATGCCTGGCAATGCAACTCCCTTCACAGGGATATTTCCATGATAACTTTGTGTGACTTATAATCTAATCCCCAAGCAAAATGTGACTCCACACAAGAGATCAGTCATTCTCTTGCCTTTAGATAAAACTGCTGCTAAGATGTCTTGGACAATTAAGAATTTAACACAGTAAGATAAACCCCACACATGCTGCCCTCCAGCTCCACGGAACTTGTTCAGGCCTCTGAAAGCTTTGTGCACCCAGTTCTTACCCATCCTGGGAATCCTCCTCTGTATTCTTCATCTCAGCTTAGGACTTCAGCTCAGCCATGACTGCGGAAAGGCCTTCCCTAGGCCAGATAGGATGGGGTTCCCAGCACACGTTCTCCTTTGCTTGTTGATGGGTGGCTTCCTGCCCACACCCTCAGCACTAAACCATCATGAGGATGTTGGCCAGGAGTATTGTGATCACTATTCTATCCACAGTGCTTGGCAGTAAAACTACCTCCTCCACAAGTATTTGTTGAAGGGTAACTGGAATGTTTTGAGAATTTGTTTCAATGTGTCAAGGAATTCTTCCCATGTGTAACTTCTCAAAATTCCTGCTGCTGCATTTTAGGTTTACTTCCTGTAACTCAGATGAAAACAACTAATTCACATTCCTGTATAACCAACACACACACTTAAAGACTACTACTCCCATCGTTCATTTCTCCCAGCTCAAAAAGTGGACCTTAAGCTTCATGGTTCTCTCCTCCAAATCAGGACTTTCTCAGGGTCTCCCAGCCTGCAAAAGGTGGTCCCTTGTGACCACTTCGGGAGTTCTATGATGCAAAGGTTAAGTGTCCAGGAAACAGGAGATGTGGGTGACTTCAGAATCACATAGCTCTTGATTTAAATCCTGGCTCCACCACACGTTGACCATACAAACTTCATGGAGTCCCTTTGCTTTCCTAAACTGGTCTGCTGATCAAAAAACACAAGAGGAAAACACAGGGCTGATGTAAGAATTAAGCGAGGCAGATCATGTGGACAGGCAGCCTAGCACAAGGCTACATGAAGTGGCCCCAATGGAATCGATTTTATTTAGTTTTTCATGTGCCTTTTGTTGTATGGGACCCATCCTGAGGATATGAGTCTATGGCACTCTCAGGGATGGCCATAAGCACCTAAATCTGTCCTGGCTGGTTGCATGCCAGCTTCCCACTGCCCTTCAATCCCAGAAGGCAGAGCAGTAAGGGCTACTCAATCTGACACAAGAATCTGCTCCAAAGACAGCAGCCAGGGCCAGGTGTAGCGAAGGTTTCAGGGACAGCCTGCTGCATCCACCAGGCAAGTGCTGCCACCTTGTGGTATGCATGTGTATGGCCCTACCTACCAGTCATGAAACCCTGCTCTGCCCCTCCACCCATTTGGGGCTTTAGTCTGGAATGTCCTCTGCTTAGCTCTCCCTACCTCAGTGTCCTCATCTGCAGCTGCCCTCCCAAATCCCTACACCCTGAAGGTTCTCAACTCGATCTATCAGCCCCATTGCTTCCAAAGGTCACTCCTCTCAGGGCTCCTCCAACTGCACGTGTTTTCCCCTTACTGGGCCAAGAACTTGAGGGGTCTCTCTCCTCTCAGACCCTTCTTCAGTCACTCAGCACTACTTGAGACACAGAGATCTGCTATTTTAGTGATCAATGGTATGTATGTACTTACAAAGCCTCTGATAAAACTTGTTGCTGTCTTCTCTGGTCCACTTTAGGGTACCTTAGGGTAAGGTAGCTGAGGGGACACATGTATGTGTGTGTATGCATGCATGCACATGCATGCTAGTATACACATATTACTTGCTCCACATCAGTAATACCCTCTCTCGCCATCCCCAACCCTCACTCAGGGAACCTCAGCCCCAGCCCGACACTTGTGTTTGGACCTCACAGCAGCACCTGTGCTGGATGCCTCTCCTAGACACTGGGAGATGAGCAGCTTCCTCCCTCACTTCCTGTTTTGAGCACTGACATTCAAAGGCAGGTGAAAGGTGACTGACAGTCTAAAGCAACTGGCCATAATCCAGGCACCAAGGGCTTCTAGGAAATAAAGCCAAGAAGACTGCCCTGAGATTTCAGGCAAATAGGCTTTATCTTACAGTGTGTGCTTACAGCTTAGCAATCCGTGAGCTCTTAGTAATTGGGTTGCTGACCTTTCAACAGTACTCTTTTTTTTTTTCCCTGCTGGGGTAATAGAATAGGTCAGCAGGTCTATGCCATTTTTAGGCACATTTAAGCCTGTGCCTAACAGTGACTCTGGGTATCCTGGCCCAGGGTGGGATGGGGCTAATGTGCCTAAGCAGCTGGATGTAGTGATGGGACTGACCTGCCACAAACCCATTTCAAGACTGCCTGATGGAATCCATTAATGTCCAAATTACTCCTGTCCCTTTCCAAATAGGTCAGAAATGCTTGGTTGCCACAATGCATAACCTAGAGAAGGTGTGATTAGGAGTTGTGAAAGCTACAGGAACAGTTGAATTCCGGAGAATTTGGGAATCTACTGTTGCAAGGAATGAAACATGTCTACAACAAGCCATGCCTGGAGCTATGTGCTTTCAAATAAATTCTCACTTTACCTAAGAAGTAGCAACTTCATTTTACAGATGAGAAAGGTAAAGTTAAGACTAGTTCTTAACTAGCTATGTATACAGATCTGAGTCAGAAATCTGGCCCCATTACTTACTAGGAAGTAACCTTCAGCAAGTTAACTAACTTGAATCTATTTTCTCATCAATAAAATAGGGATAATGATGCCTGCCCTGCTGGTTTAAATAAGTGTTCATTTAGGTAAGGGCCTTCACACCATTCCTGGTCCTAAGAAGTCACTCCACTCTCATTAATAGTGATAACTGCTATAATTTGCCTGAGGTCATAAAACAAACTCAAATCCTTGTTTTCTGGCTCCAAGTTGGATGTTCATGGGGAAAGAAGCTGATTAATTTATGTAGTTTGTATGTTCAGTTAGGTGTAAGAGTCAGAATAATCATCCTAGGAAGTGCTAAGTGTAGAAAACATAGTAGATGTGGAAATGTTCCAGCAGGAAGATACCTGGCAGGTAAGTTAGCAGGAAAACAAGGTTAGAAGCACGGTGGTATCTTCTCCACAGCACAGGTCAGAGTCAAGAGTGACCACAGCGAGGCACAGTATAGCACACCTGTAATTTCAGCAACTCAGGAGACTGAGACATGAGGATCAAAAGTTCAAGGCCAGACTCAGCAACTTAGTAAGACACTGTCTCAAATCAAATATTTAAAATGGGCTATAGATGTGGCTCAATGTTTAAGCACCCTGGGTTTAATCTCTAATATCCCCCCCCACACACAAAAAAAGTGACTAGAGATCATCTGGGAAAGGAATGACTAAGTGGAGGTCTAAACCTACATCTCTGGAGGATCCTTTGGATAAGCTGGGTGACATTTTCCATGTTGCATACACACACACTTCTCTTTTTAGGTTGCATAAACACATATCAAACTGCAATTCCTAGTCCCTACCACACCACACACCACACCACATCACTCGCCCACACAATTTGCTTCCCTCGCAGGCAACCATTCCCACAGAGAACATCATTTCTTATTTTGTCCCTGGCCATCTTCCCCCAGAGGAAATACTAGAAACAATTTTTGGTCATATTTGGCAGTCAGTGGAGGGTTTGAGCTGGCAATCAGCAAACAGTCATCTGGACTACAATGCTGAATATCCTGCATTCTGCAAAATCACATTTCAAAAAACAGAAAAGGGGTATGGGGAAGACCCCTTAATCATATAGAATTTTGTAGCCAGAGCACTAATGGAACAAATGATCTCAATGAGACTAATTATGCAGTTAAATCACAACTAGGTATACTAGTCCCTGGCTTTAAATCGTGTGCATGTGCCATTTTCCAAGATGCAGGTCCTTTGAGATGTAGGTACTAGTAGAGACAAGTTTCATCGAAATTAAAAACATGGTCCAGGGGGCTGGAGCAGTGCCTTGGCGGTTACAGCGCTTGCCTGGCATGTGCGAGTACGCAAGTTCAAATCTCAGCACCACATATGTGAGGTTTCAAAGCAACAAAAGCCACATGAAAAACTAAATAAAAAAATTGTTGCTCTCTTTCTCTCTCTCACTATCGCTCTCTCTTTAAAAAAAAAAAAAAACATGGTCCAGAATGGGGCCTTCTTCATCAATTTTTTTAAAAGGGGGTGCTGAACGAAACTAAGCCAATTATTTTATATGTACATATGTCACAATGAAAACTACAATAAGTATAATTATAATATACCAATTTTAAAAATGTAAAATAATTAAATCAAACAAAGAGGGTAGGGTATTTTCACAGCTTCCTTCTTTTTCACTCAGTTTCCCCAGATAGCTGAACATAGTGGGATACTAGTGATTCCTGAAGCTACTAAACCAGTAACTATTCACAAAAAAAGGAAGATACTTCTATGAAATTTTCATTTTTTTGTCAAGGTGTTCAAACTTGTCTGTGATCATTTCAAAATATTCGTGTTCTAGGGGAAGTTTCACAGGAACTAACAGAATTTCAGGTTGTCCTGACACCATTTCTCTCCTTAGCAATTTATTGTATATAAGCTATTTCCCAATAAGTAAACAATATAACTGGGGCTATAGCTCAGTGATAGAGCACTTGCCTAACATGCACAAGGGCCTAGGATGATCCCCAACACTGCAAAACATAAAACAAACACATAAACATTGCTATAACAAGCAAACCTTACACATGATTAAAAAATAATTGCCCATTCACCCTGATGATTTCCACCCTTCTAGGACAGAGGTACCCCAGGCGCTAAGAACAGGCAGTAGAGTTCACATGCTCAACACACTTCAGAATCCAGAGAAGGCACCCTGGCCCTATGGCTATGCCCAGGCTTCACTCCAAGGTGCCACTATTGCTCATGATGAGCAAGCCTCACCCAGGGGACATCTCCCCTCAGTAATGAGGGGAGCACAAGCATGGTAAAGGGCAAAGAGAGGGCTCCCAGGAATAGACCCCTCACTTTGATCACAGAAAGCAATTTCCCTGACCCTGTGTAAGAACACGAGGCTATATCAGATGCAGACCAGAAATTCTATTTCATAAGTTCACATCATATCAACCAGTCTGTTTACCCAAAAGGGTCTAAGAGGAAACCAGGGAAAGTTTAATGGGACCCAGAATTGTAGTCTTACTACTGGAGCCACGATTCTGTGCAAACAGATACATCTGAGTTCCTTGCTCTCCAGCACCCATATAGCAAATGTTTACTTGTGCCTTCTTTATGCCAGGCAGTAGGGACCAGTGGTGACTCAAGCAACAAACAGGCAGAAGTCCCAACCCAAAGGCAAGAGATCATTCTCCTCTAGCACCATCAGAGATGTGGAGTTTGGCTGAGTCAAATTACAGCCTGGCCGTGATCCTTCCACTTGTAGAATGGAGATAGGCTGAATCTGCTTATGTCACATGACTATTTTCAAAACAGGTTAAGACTTGACTAATGCTTTTTATTTTTAAAGAGAGAAGGACAGTGAGAGACACAGAGAATCCATTTTTATTGAGTTTTTCACATGGCTTTCGTTGCTCTAGCACTTTGGTGTGTATGTGGATGCTGGGGTTTGAACCTGTGTACTCACGCATGCCAGGCAAAAACTGAACTGCCAAGCCACTGCTCCAGCCCCAACTGATTTATTTTTAAATGTAAGATGCTTGTTGAAAGGAAGGAAGAGAGGAAGGAAGGAGAGAGAAAGGTAAAGAAAAGGAAGAAAGGGGGGAGGGAGGGAGGCAGGGAAAGGATAGACAGAGGAAAGAAGGCATATAGCCTAGGCAAGGTTAAAATTATCTCATATCAAATGGAAAAGGGAAAATAAAATGGAAAATGGCTTAGAAACTATATGGAACTAGGTTTTTCTCACTGGCCTAGAAGTTTTCATAAACTCAAGGCTTTAGGTTGATTCATTTCTCTCTGTTCTTTCTTTCTGAGCCCTGGAGGCCAAAAACTTCACTATAAAATAACACAATACTCAATTATCAGTTTAGAAAAATGGAAAGGCACCCTAAAAGTCATCCTCAAAGGACAAATCAGCTGAGATCAACACAACAATAGGCTCATTTAATTCTCAGATTTAGTTTGCCGCTTGATATTCCCTGCAAATGTGGGGCCACCAAACAAATGTCCTTGAAGCCCAAATCCCTTACGCGTCTGAGCATTATCCACTGGAAGCTCAGGCCATCAGAGATCCAAAAGGAATCTCCTAACCTGGGTCAAGTATTTTGGTTTCAAATAGTCTCCCAGCTCTTCCTTACTGACCCACACATAACAGTCCTTCCTCCCAGTCTGGGAAAAGTCTCCACTTAGTAGTAGTGCTTTGAAGAAGAATACTTTGGCCCCAAGGTTATTCTCTGTCCGCATTGCCTGGGGGAACTTGAACTTGTAGTGGCCACAAGGTGCATTTCCAAGGAACTTTGCTTCCATGTTGTTTTCTGAGGGGGGAAAAAAACAGAATTGGAAGATAAGAATATACCCATCTGTTTATTCAGGCTCCCCAAATCACAGGACATCTCTGGGAAAGCCATTTCTATCCCTAAGGTAAAAACCATCCCTAAGAGTGAAAACAAGAGCCATTCCTGCAAAGAGCCTCCTCCTTTGCAATACAATGCTTCCTGGCCATGGAGTGAAGACTTTCTGGATCTTTCCCAGGTGCCAAACTCCACTTTTAGGTTGGAAGTCAGCATTAAAATTAAAGTAGCATTAACTGAGAGTCACAGCATCCAGCGGCTCCATTCACCCCTTCACTACCTGTCAATGAAGGACCAGGACACCTGGTATCTAAATAGCAAAGTTCACCCACCTTTAAAAGGGGTATCATGTGCAAAGCATGAAAAGGCCCCCAGATTTGATCTCTACAGGGAGAACGCATCATAAGTAAATTAACAAACAATATCTGTAATCTATAACTAGGGTTAATAACCATAAGCCAGCCTCTCAAAGGATGGAGAATGAAGGATTAATTACTACATGGCATCTGATGAACTAGCTAGCTAAATGTCCTCACATCAAAATGATACCTCAGATCAAAACTTTTGCAGAAATTTCAAATTTTTATAAAAGATTTTTTCATTCCAGATGATGGCTTCATGGGCAATTAATATTTTCTGAATCCTGTATTTATAAATTTTTCATTTAAAAAAATCATAAGCACATTAGAAGAAAATGTGGGGTACTTCCTGAATCATTACTGAGAGGGGAAGCCCTTTCTAAGCAAGACCAAAAATTTCAAAAAGACACAAAAAAGATTAATATTTGTCTAAACAAAAACAAAATCTTTCTGCAAGAAAAAAAAACAAAGCTCAAAAAGAAGACAAACTTGGAAAAAATGATAAACTTAGAAAAATATTTACAACACATTCAACAAAGGCACAATATCTTAAGGTAATATGAAACACTTTTAAGAAAGCCAGGCACATGACCCCACACAGCACACCCCTTACACACAAGGGTTTCTACAGCAGAAAACATGAAGGGGAGGTGGACATGTAGCTTCACCGCCATTCTGGGGCCCTTCACAAGAGGAGGCCCCTGTCTTGCCCCACAAGAAACATCAGGGATTCTTGCAGAACTGGAGGAACTAGAGCAACTATGAACAAAGAAAGGGGCCTTCACAGCAAAAGCTGTGCAGATCTTGGTGGTTCCCCTAGGCTCCCACCCAGAGAACACTGTAAAATTCAACCTGTGCTGGGCAGCCGTGGCAAACCTGGAAATACAGTGGGACCTGGTGGTTCAACTGCTGCAGCAGAAAGATCAATCCAGATAATCTAATGGGACTTCCTGGACAAGATGCTTCTGGGAACACACCACAAGACAAAGCTAACTAAGAAGCCGGGAATAAATATACATAGTGCGCTCATATTGCACATGACAAACATATATAATATTATCTGTCCATTTTTTAAGAGAAAGAAAGAATCCATTTTATTTATTATTTTTTAAACTGGTTTTTGTTTTTCCAATACATGGTTGAGAATGTGGTATGGGGTCCAAACTCAGATCCTTAAGCATGCCAGGCAACTACTCTACCACTGAGCCACTGCTCCAGCCCTATCTGTCTACTTTTTTAAATGATTAAAAATTAAAGCCTCTCAGCCAATTCAAAACTAGATAACTGTAGTGCATTTCCTGACACTAATCACTTTTATAAATTTGTTTACTTTAAAACATTGGCATACTATATAAACTTAGTGCCATAACTTTTCTACCATATATTAAATTATCTGATTCTGTACCAATAAAAAAAAAACTGGAAATCAGTACATTTAATCACTGTGTAAATGAACTAGTTATAGTTTTAACATATCTTACAATAATAAAATGATAAACATCTTGTAATTAAAAAAAGAAAGAAAGAAAGTCAGGCACACTGGCAAATACCTATAATCCCAGTGAGGCTAAGGGAGGAAGATCCCAAGTTCCAGGCCAGCCTTGTTAACTGAGCCAGACCCTGTCTCAAATAGATTTTTTTTAAAAGGCTGGAAATAGTTGGGTGTGGTGGCACAAGCCTATGATCCCCAGAGGCTCAGAAAACTGAGGCAAGAGGATCTCAAGTTCAAAGCCAGCCTGAGCAACATAGAGAGGCTCTAAGCAACCTATCAAAGTCCTGTCTCAAAAATTAAAAAATGAATAAAAAAGGGCTGGGAATGGTTAAGCACCCCTGGTGTCAATTTCTCCTACCCAAAACAAAAAATCTGGGGGATGGCGCTGCAGGTATAGCTCAGTAGTACCGTGCCCCTGGGCTCAATCCCCAGTATACAAAAAAAAAAAAAAAGAGAGAAGAAACACTTAAGAGAGCTGGGTATAATGGTGTACTCCTGCAATCCCAGCAACTCAGGAGGCTGAGACAGGAGGATGTCTTGAACTTATGTTCAAGGCCAGCCTGGGCAAATAGTGAGACCTGGTCTCAAAAACAAAACAAAACGAGGAAAAATACCAACAAATCAAAAGAAAAATGAACCAAGCATATGAACAGGAGGAAGTCCATATGAAAATAAATATCAATTACCTATAAGTAAAAAGTGTGTGCAATTTTATTAATAATTAAAGAAATACAAATTAGGGACTATTTTAGCGCTTACAGCATTTGCCTGGCATGCATGAGGATGCAGGTTCCAACTCCAGCACCATGTACACAACAAAATGTTGGAGCAACAAAAGCCACTTGAAAAATTAAAGAAGAAATATAAATTAAAACAACAGCATATCTTTACAGTCAACCCTCTGTATCTGTAGGTCTTAGATCTGCAGATTCAGGCTGGAACAGTGGCTCGACGGATACGGTGCTTGCCTGGCATGCAAAAGTGCTTGAGTTCAAACCCCAGCACCATGTATCCAATAAAGTCTCGGAGCAACAAAAAGGCACTTGAAAAACTAAATAAAGTTGTTTCTCTCTTTCTCTCTCTCTCTCTTTCTCTCACTGTCCTTCTCCCTTAAAAAAGATTTTTTTTTCAAAATCTGTGGATTCAACCAACTATAGGTGGAAAAACAGTTGCCTCTGTACTGAATGCATACACACTTTTTTCTTGTCATTATTTCCTAAACAGTACAGTATAACAACTATTTACATAACATTTCCATTGTATTAGATATTATGAGTAATCCAGAGATGATCTGAAGCATACAGGAGGATATGCACAGCGGTCAATTCCAATGTGACAACTGAGCGACAGAACAGAGCTGCTTCCCACATCCCATTATGTCACTGCTAACTCCCCTGGTGGGAAAAGGTCGCAGGGACATACACTGGTTGCTGATATTTTGCTAGAACCAGGTCTGTTGAATAGTTGTACACCTATACCACCAAATGCATTTACTCAACAGACACATAGTAAGTACCTAATTTACTGAGAGCTGAAATCACAGAAAAGAACAGATACTAACCAGAACTACAAGAAACTCAAAATTCTGGCTGGGGACAGAAATGTAATATAATATATAATAAACCATTACAATGTAATGGTATATGTGAGAGAAGGTGTTCTCCACTAGAATATGAGCTCCTAAGGAACAGGGGTAGTGTCCAATCACTACTGCCTGGAGAAGGTCCCGCTGATGGTAGGCAGATCTGCTATATAAACTGAGTAAGGGCAGAAGCACATGCTGTGGGAACCCAGGAGTAGGAGGAGCTCTCTCTAGAGGTTCAGGGAAGGTTCTACTAAAGAAGGTATAACATACGAGCTGAGCCTTAAAAATTGAGCAGCCAAGCCATGGAAAACAAAAGCATTCTGCCCACGGACCAGTATGCCCCTAAACAGAAATGTACAAAAAATCATATTATTCAAGGAATCCAAAGGCTTTAGTAGGTTAGAACCTGGAACAACATGAACTCAGCAAAATAGAGAACTGATGAGCTTTGGACCAGAGCAAAAAGGACTTTTAAGCCATGTTGGAGAATTTAACTTTCTATGGGAAACATGACAAGGGATTTGTTTCAGGAAGTTCATGTTAGCAGAACAGAACGGTATGACACAAAAGCAGGAGGACTCTTTGGCATCTCCATCAACAGTCCAGTATAATAGGTCCCAACCACTATAACTTTGCTCTCCAGATCATATCTGGCAATGTCTAGATATAATTTTAGTAGTCATACTGCGGGTGAGGAGTAGGGGTGGGGGTGAGAATGAAGTAATGCTACTGGCATCTTGTGAGTAAGAGCTAGAGATACCACTAAACATACTACAGAATAACCCTTATAAATATCAGTACCCATTAGCCTTCCTACTCTTTACTCTTGAGAACTTTCTCACAATCGGCCTACAAGTCTTCTGGTTGAGTCTGAAGTGAATCTTGTGGGTTTTAGAGGAACTCACTTGAAAGTAAGGCCAAGGTTCGCTCAGCTGTCCCTCGGAGGGTCTCCCCAGGCTGCCATTCTGTCTGAGGAAGCATCCAAACATTCTCGTCTCCAAGCTTCTCTCTGACTAACAGGATAAGGTTCTTGTCTAGCTTCCGTTGCAATGAGGTTCGGTCATTTTTTTTATCAGCTTCTATGAAGAAAAAGGGGTTTAGTGGAAGAAAGAAGACTGTGATGATCCAGAACCAAAGAGCTTTGAGTTTAAGAGTCTTCCTTTAAAGGAGTGTTACAATCCTTTCCCTCGAAGAAATTATAGCCAAATTTCCTGACCTCTCTTTAATTCTGACCTCTCTCAGGGCACAGACTTACACTCTTAAGAAAACTGAAAAGAGTTGAACTTCTCTGAAAGTAAAACATACTTTGAGCCTTTGGAGAAGAAGGAACACCCATAATTCAAACACAACTGCTTCACTGGACTTAACAGTATTACTAGCCCCCACTTTCTCTGTTCTTCAGTCTGCATCTGTGAAACAAAAACAAAAGAAACTCCTTTTTTAAGAGTGATTTTCAAGAAAACAAAGGAACCAGAGGGAACAAGCTTACTTTAACCCATTCTCTGTCCCAGAGTAGGAGTTAAACTCAGATAACATAATATTCACAAAGGCTTAACTGAGAGGAAAGGCTACCCCAACGCTCTTATCCATCACCTCCCCCACAACTCAAAAACATAGGCCTTTTAAAAACTTCATTAGGGTAAAAGTGAGAAATCAGGAAAACATTTTTCAGAAAGTTGTTTTGATATTTAAAATTATTTGTTAGTTAAAAAACAAAGCAGAAGCTAAGCAATTGTCCTTTATTTAGGAAACAGAATATCCCTCTTTCCCTTTTTTCTAGCCTAAAAAGATCATAAACCTGTTATACGGGCTCCAGGTTTGAACTGTAGGAATTTCTGCTCCCACATATCTTCCAAATCTTGTACAAACAATATATCCTTTTCATCTTGTTCATCATCATAAAGGTCAGCTTTCTTCTTTGCCAGTCGCTGAGCTTCATCTAGAGCACGAAGCTCATGATCTGAATACAAGCTGTTCTCTATCTCTATCTGGGAAAATTAAAAGGACCAAAGATAAAAGGAGAAAAAACAAAGCTTTAGCATCCTTGATAGGCTCACAAGTGTGTCACTTACTATAACAAGACATACAATCAAAACACTACACAGAGAAAACAGATGAAGAAAAAAGGCCACCTGCACTTTAAAGCATTTGCCAAAATGTCAGAACGGTGATTGGGAGTCAAGACTGCTACAAAGAACAAAGGAATGGCACAGGCACTGTTTGCCAGTTATGTTCCATTCCCATCAGTCCTTGACCATCATCTTATTCACCAAGGACTTTCCTGCCTTAGGAACTTTACAGGTGTTGTACATTCTTCCTGGAGTATTTTCCCTCTTTTTTTTTTTTCTCTCCTGGAAGAATTCCTACTCATCCGTATGATCTCAATTTAACTAGCACTCTCTCCGAGAGACATTCCTTGGCACCCACCACAAAATAAAAATTAGATATCCCTGCAAAGCATTTTATAGTACTGTGTTTTCCTTTAAAACACTTACCAGAGTCTGCATGTAGCTACGTGATTAGCAGGTTATTGACTCCCCTCCCGCACTCCACCTAACTGAAGCTCTTTGAGAACCAGAGCTATGCCTATCTTATTCACTATCGCATCTCTATCATTTAACACAGTCTGATACAGAGTATGTGCTATGAACATCTGTAGGGTGAATACTGACTATGCCAAATGAGTAGAATAAATTGAGCAAAAAGCACAGAAGAAAAGTTTACAGGTAGCAGTAACCCAAGGTAAAAATATCTCAGATTCTAGGGAAACAAAACACCCTTCGGTTACTCTCTGCGGGGCCTTAACAGTCTTACAGCCATTTGTCCTTCACAGAAACAGCCCTGTAAGGTAAAACGGAGGAGACTTTATCGCAGGCATCTTACAGATGTGCCCACTGCCTCCTATAGTTCCTCTGAACCTATCGCAGACTGCCTTCCCTTCCAGACTGTGAGATCCTTGTAACAAGGACTGATTCTCGTTCGCTACTGGATCCCTACTGTGCTGAATGAACAAGAAAACATTCCAAAGAAGTGTCCCAAGTGACAACAAAGAAGGCCAATGAAAAATACAGTATTGGTTAAATGCCTACTGCATTCCAACCCAACTTAGTAAGGTCTGTCCCATCATGCACGTAAGTATACGGGAAGTTCAGAGTACTTAAATGACTGGTCAAAGTCACACGGGCTACACGGTGCCAGAGTCGGGATCCAACAACCAAGACTCGTGTAAAGGTTTTACCTCCCCTACGTCACCCCGACGCCCGTATCTCAATCTACCTGCTGTAGCAGAGCTGCCATCTCTTCCTGCACTGGGGTCAGAGGCTTGGAGATTAGCGGTGGCCGCTGCAGACACAACGCGCCCAACAAGCGCCACGGGGACTCGCTGCTTGAGGGTGCAGCTTCAAGGGCCAGACTGCGAGAACCCAGGCTACCAGCCCAAATCCTTTCGAACCGCCGCCAGCCCTTCGCCACCCCCGACAAAGTAAGCCTTACGGGCGCCGCCATCTTTCTATCTTCCCTCAATGCACCGCGGCTCCCAGCGGAGACCTCTGCTAACCCCGTGTTCCCATAAGGCAACGCGAGCGGCAAGATGCGGGTGAGTTCAGTCCCAGAACTGTTGGAACGAACCATCGCACTGTGGAGGAGCGGGTGAAGTTCTCATGTTACAGCACTAAAAGGGGGTGTTATTCCCAGGTGAACACACAACGATAGTTTTTTAGAGCACATATTTGGATAAAAATATTTAATTGGCCTTGTAAAGAGCATTCAGATGACTTTCCTTTCTGTACCCCCCCACAGGCGTTCATGGTGCTGGCGCCACGCCCCCTACGCCGGACGCTGCCGGCGGGAGCCGACTGGGGTCAATTCAAGTCATGCAGCTTGTGAGAAACGCGGGGTCTTGGATCTTGCGGTCATGGCTTCGGCCCCACGCGACCGGGTAAGAACGATTGCTGCCTAGAGCCCACGTCCAACCTCAGGACTGCTCTCCCGGCAGTTTCCCATGTACTGCTTAGGTCCCGGTGACCGTTAGGCTGGGGCCCTTACCGAGCTTTCCTTTTCCGCAGGGTTGTAGCCGGAGGCCCAGCCCGGACCATCCACACCGGCGCCCAGGAACTGCAAGTTGTTTCGGCCAAGCAGGAAGTTGAGGAGGCAGCTCCTAGCAGCAGCCACTTCAGGTGAGGGTCACTTTTGGTCCAGCCCACGGAGATCCGCATCCCGTGATTCTTGCCCGACACCCTCCAGAGTCAGAACCGGTGAATTCCCACTTTTTCACTTGACATCTGTGGAGCCTTGTGCAAATCAGTCTTTGAACCTTAACTAAAAGTGGGGGTAATTCTTAGGTTGTGGAAATCAAATGAGATGAGCTCTGGCACAAAGTAGCTGCTCAGTGAACACCAGTTGGTTGAATGGGTGAATGTCAGATATCTGTGTGTAATAAATATGAGCTTTCTTAATCCTTCTGAGATGGATTTCTTGTCTTACCAAAAATGGTAAGAATGGGTGCCACACTATGGGACAGACTATCTTGCACTTCCTGGAGTTGATTGAAGGTCCAGGGTGAGTTTTGTGCTTAGCCCTAGGAACTGGCATCTTGCTTCCCACCAGTGCCACTACTTTTGTGAGCAATATACGCGTTCACTTATCCTCACTTCCAGTACAATGCTGTATCCTGAAAATATAAAAGATCATTACCTACTTGAAGTAGCATAGGATCTTTAAAGGAAAACATGTGCATAATCTGATTAATAGTATAATGGAAGAACTGGTTGGAAGAATGAAGGAATAAGTGGCCCCTCCTGAGAAAAATCTGGTAAGACTGATACAGAGTGAAATAATGTGAATAAGACAGTGAGCTCAGGAGTGAACTGAATGGGAATTCTGCTGGGCAAGATGAAAGGGATCATTGTAAGAAAAAATAAACTGTGTAAAGATATAATTTGAATGAATATGGTGTATTTGGGTGGCAAATAATGGCAGATAAGTCTTGCAAGACAAGAAATCCGAATCCCGGAGGATTAAGGGGTTGGTTGGTTGGTTTGTTTGGGGTTTTTCCCAGTACTGGAACCCAGGGCCTTGTGCATGCTAGGGAAGCACTTTACCACTGAGCCCTTTTTATTTATTTTGAGTTAGGGCCTCACTAAGTTCCTCAGACTGGTCTCAAATTTGTGATCCTGCTGCCTCAGCCTCCTGAGTAGCTTGGATTACAAGTGTGCACTACCATGCCTGTCATGGCAAAGGTCTTTTCTGTCACCCTGGACATCTTATGCTCTCTCCAGCAATAAGGAGATGCTAAAGGAATTTAAACCAAGATTCTGTTGGACTCGTTCAACAATGCTAGGCACTATTCAACGTGTTGCTATATCCCTGACCAAACAAAAAAGCCCTGCTTCTGTACAACTTAAATTTTAGTGGGCCAGAAATTGTAAATAGAAAACAAGTAAATGTGGGAGTTATAACAATGAGAGGCAGGGGTACCAGCAGGCGTGTACAGCCACATTCCGTAGGGCTCATAGGCCATCTTGAGAACTTTTAACTTTTACTCTGAAATGGGAAGCTACTGGAGAGTTGAATAGATGGCTTACATGATCTTGCTTACTTTTTAAAGAGAGAGTGTTTGCTGTATTGATATTAAACCACCGGGAGCAAGGATGGAAGCCGGAAGAAATCTTCTAAAGAGTTAGAATACTGCTGAAATAATCTAGGCAAGAAATGATGGAGGTTTGGACAACAGAGATGGCTGTGGAAGTAGCTTAAATGGTCAGACTGGTTTTTTAATAAAAGGTGTGAGAAAAAGAAAGGAATAAGAGAAAAGATGGAGTTTTTATTTAATTAAGATGAGGGAGGGGCTGGAGCGTTGGCTCAGCGGTTTCGGCGGCAAGCACGAGGACCCGGGTTCAAACCCCAGCACCACGTATGCAACTAAATGTTGGAGCAACAAAGGCCATGTGAAAAACTCAATAAAGTTGTTTCTCTCTTTCTCTGTCTCTCTCACTGTCCCTCTCTCTTAAAAAAAAAAAAAAAAGAAGAAGATGAGGGAGATTGCATGAGTTCGGATTTGGATAGCAAGTTTGATATGCCAAATCTATACATGGAGATACACTGTAGTCTATTGGAGATTTGAGAGATGTGAATGAACCAGCAAGAGACAAGGAATCTCCAGAGAGGTCATAAAACCAGCAAAGATTTTTTTAGTGTGGTTCAGGTGGGGAATCTCCTGTGTCAAATGTGCTAGTGTGATAGGCACATAGGCTAGTGGCAGGATTGCTCTTTAGATCTGACAGTGTGGTGATCTTGATTAGAGCATTTCTAGTGGAGTGGTGGAGACAACATCTGATTAGAGTGGGTATAAGGAGAATAGAAGACAGGAAGAAACCTAAATATAGTTAGTTCCTTGAGGGAACTTGTTATAAGAGGGAATAGAGAAATGGGCAGGGGAGCTTCGTGTTCAAGAAGTTTGGGGTTTCTTCAGGTTTGGGTTATGACAGTATGTTTTGCTGCTAGAATGATAAAGTAGAGAGAGGAAAGAATGACAATACTGAAGTTGGAACACTGCCAGAGCACTGTCCTTGAGGGGCTGATAAAAGTAGAACATTGAAATGGGAGAGAGAGCAAAGGCTGTGGGCACAGATGTTTTGTAGTGGGAGCCAGAAGAAATTCTGATTGCTGCTCTTTCTCTGTAGAGGTCATCAGCTGCCATTGAGGAAACAAGAAGGAGGAGTTGGGAGTTTGGGAAGACAAAAAAAAAGTCATCAGAAAAATGGAAGGATAATTGGTTTAGGGATGATTGCCAGAAGTGCTGAGGTCCCACCTCCCACCTAATGCTATAAGTCCTTAAAATAGGGCAGTGATTCTCAGTGGAGATCAGTTTTACCCTCAGTGAACTTTTCGCAATGTCTCAAGGCATCTTTGGTTATCACAATTTGGGGAACAGTAGCTAGTGAGTGAGGCCAGAGATGCTGCTAAACACCCCGCAATTCACAGGGCAGCTACCCACAACAAAGAATATCTTGCCCAAAGTGTCACTAGTGTTGAGTTTGAGAAGCTCTGATAGATCAGTCAGCATTGCTATGGATTTGACCAGGGTTAAGGATTTGTCGGGAGAGTACCATGAAGTAAAAAGGAACAGAGTTGAGAGTGTCTGCAGTGGAGTAATCCTCAGGATTGGCCACAAGAGTTAATCTAGGTGAGGAAAGAAATGAGGACTGAGGAGTGAGTGGAGAGCTGGTAGGATTATTAGATTGTATATCCTTGTGAGATTGAAAGGTTACTGGAATGAAGACTGTAGGGGAAGTGGGTGGGTATGACAGAAAGTGGGTACCAGATTGTGGTATTTGGAACCAAGGTTATGATGGAGTTACAAGTACTGGACATGACCAGGGCTAGGTGTGACTCAGGGACTAAGTAGCTGATGTAGGACTGAAGACATGTGATCACTGAAGGAAACAAGGTTTAGAAATAGAAGCCTAGATGTTGGAAATCACCAACAATTATGACAGGAGTAGTATTAAGGGACACTGAGCCAGGAAGAAAATTGTCTGTGGCAGCAGTTGGAAAATGGATTACCTCTCTGCATTTTAGAAAGAGGCAAGCAACCAATACAAAAAAGTTTGTCTTTCATTTTTAGGGGCTTCTTTGGCTAAAGCACTTGTTTGTTTACACATTAAACCTGAAAGTTTTAGAGGTCTGAACTTGCCTTCCTTTGCCTTCAATAAATGGCTCAATGTCTGAATTCTTCCTAGTTCCAAAACTATACTATCTATAAAAGGCATTATTCTGGTTACAGTCAGACTTAGTAAACTTGTTTGTTGATACCCCCCCCCCAGGACAACAAAGGGAAATTACCAGTGGGGAAATGATCATCTTTTCTTCCCACCCCACTCATAGTGATGGGATTGAACCCAGGGGCACTTAACGACTGAGCCACATCCCCACCCCTTTTTTTAAATTTTGAGATAAGGTCTTGCTGAGGCCACCTTTGAACCTGTAATCCTCCTGCCTCAGCCTCTGGAGTCTCTGGGATTCCAGGCATGCACCTCTGCACCCAGCTTCCATCCCTTTTTTATTTTGAGACAGTCACTCTGTTGCCCAGGCTGGCCTTGAACTTGAAATCCTTATGCCTCTGCAGCCAATGGGATTACAGGCATGTGTGCTACCACACCCAGCTAAAATGATCACTTTTAAACATTACTGTCAAATACAAGACTCAGGAGGTGTAAACTAGCTGATAAGCCCATAGCCTGCTGGGGTTCTAAATCATCTGTAAGATCAGGCCCACAGGGAAGAATACCCTTGCAACCTTTCAATGCTAATGTGCTTTGTTTTGTGTTGTTTCTGAAAATATCTCCTGGAAAGCTGGTAGGGCTGGGAAGAGTGGAGCTCACCTTACAGTGCACTTTCTGAGTCCGGGTTCCTTGTGCAGCATGACTGTCCGCACAAACAGTCTGAGGTGGGTGCGCAGGCAGAGTGGAACAGTGGGGTTTCCGCAGCTCCGATGCTTAATGACAGTCGTGTGTTTAGATAGTAAAAAGCGCAACTTGGTTAGCAAAGCTTCGAAAAGGGCAGATCTTCAAGGCTCCCTTGCTAACCCTCTGCCCCTATTTGTGCCTGAGCGTCTCCATCCATAAACAGTACTTACTCAAAGACAGCTAGAGAATAGATCAGACTGAGACCAAAGGTCTTGAACTTAATGGTGGTGTCCAGCCCAATGCTCCCAGCTTGAGCACACCTCTGATTCACCTGGGGTATTTGTAAATACATTCCCAGGCCCATACTTAAGTCTGTGCGAAGTTAAGCATTTGAATGCTCACAGATGACTCTGATGTTCAGCCTGCATTGAGAGTCGCTGGTCTAGAGTTGGGGGTTTGCAAACTATGGCCAGTTATCTATTTCAGTATATGAAGTTTTATTGGAATACCCACACCTATTAATTTGCTGTTGTATATGGCTGCTCATATGATAGCATGACAGAGTTCAGTAGATATGACAGAAGTCTTTTGGCCAAGCCAGGTATGGTGGTACATACCTGTCATCCTAGCTATTCAAGAGGCTGAAGCAGGAGAATCTCAAATCGTAGGCCAGCTTGGGCAACTTCGCAAAACCTTGTCTCCAAATAAAAAAAAAACTGGAGTGGGGAAGGGGTAATGGGGATTGAACCCGGAGGGGCTTGACCACGTCCCCAGCCCTTGTTTTTGTTTTGGAGTTTTTTGGGTTTTGTTTTGTTCTTTCATTTTTGAGACAGGGTCTCACTAAGTTACTTAAGGCTTCACTAACTTGCTAAGGCTGGCCTCAAATTTGTAATCTTCCTGCCTTAACATCCCAAGTCACTGGGATTACAGGCATGTGCTACCACACCTGGCTTCAGAAACATTTTAAAAGGGCTGAATAGGTAGCTCAGTAGTAGAGCATTTGCCTAGGATGTTCAAGGTACTGGGTTTTATTCCCAATATCAAAAATAAATAAATAAACAAACTCCTTGGCCTGCAGTACCTAAAATACTATCTGGCCCTTAGGGAAGAAGTTAGCTAATGTCTATTATTCTAGGGGATACTGGGTTTTTTAAAATAGTAATGATAATATGGATGTTAAAACTACTTTGTCCAGTTGAAATTAGATCCTTATCTCTCACCTTGCACAAAAATGAAATCAAGATGGATCAAGGAACTAGGAATTAAACAAGCTACCATACAACTGCTAGAAGAAAAGTTGGTACCAACATTCATTCCAATATTTGGGAGTAGTCAAAGACTTTCTCAGCAAGACCTCTAAAGTGAAAGAATTAAAGTCAAAAATCAATGAGTAGAATGCCATTAAACTAAAAAGCTTCTGCACAGCCAAGGAATTAGTCAAAATTATCAAGAGATAAACTACAGAATGGGAGAGAATCATGGCCTGTGACTCCTCCAACAAGGGACTAATATCCAGAATTTACAAAGAAATCAAAAAACTTAATATCAAAAAAAAACACAAATAATCCAATCAATAAATGGGCCAAAGAGCTGTGGAGAAACTTCTCAACAGAGGAAATTGAGCAAACCGATGAATGCATGAGAACGTGCTCTAAATCATTAGTAACCAGAGAAATCCAAATCAAAACATACATTAAGATTTCATCTCACTCCAATCAGATTGGCAAAGATGAAAAATATAAACAATAACAGATGCTGGAGGGGTTGTGGGGAGATAGGAACACCAGCATACTGTTGAAACTGCAGACTGGCACAGCTGCTCTAGAAAGCAGTACGGAGATTCCTTTAAAAATTAGGGTTGGATCCACCATATGACCCAGCTATCCCTCTGTAATGCTGCACATTACAGCAACACAGCAAAATCTGTTCTTCATAGCAGCTCAATTTACAATAGCTAAATTATGGAACCACCCCAGATGCTCCTCACTGGATGAATGGATCCAAAAACTGTGACACACACACACACACACACACACACACTGGAGTTCTACTCAGCAATTGGAAACAATGATATTGTGGCCTTGGAAGGTAAATGGATGGCGATGGAAAAAATCATACTGAGCAAAGTTTGCCAAACCCAGCGAGTCAAGGGTCAAATGTTTTCACTCATTTGTGAAGGCTGGAGCTAAACCCAGGCTTGGGTAAAAGGTGATCAAACTCATGTATTAGACCCAGCAAAAGCATAGCAACACAATCTATAGCTATATAGCAAGGGGAGGTGATAGGAAGGAGAGTTGGAGAATAAGGAGGGATCTAGAGAGACAACAATGTAGCATACTCTTTACCCCCCCCCATAATCCAAATAATACTTTAGGCAGTCATTTAATTCACAGCTGAGCATTTATATCACTTGCAGGAGAGAAATATAGAAGAATCAAGAGACTGGGATGTGGGCAATGTGGGGGTAATTCTGGTTTAAGAACATATGCATATCATATTTTTACTTTATATGCATTTATGATGGTATAATAACTCAACTCCTTAATAAAAAAATTTTAAAAAGTACTTTGTTGGGGCTGGAGTGGTGGCTCAGCAGTTACAGTGCTTGCCCGATATGCACGAGTACACGAGTTCAAACCCCAGCACCACGTACACAGTGAAGTCTCGGAACAACAAAAGCTGCATGAAAAACTAAATAAAAATTGTTTCTCTTTCTTTCTCACTGTCCCTCTCTCTTTTAAAAAAAAAAAAGTACTTTGTCTACACATTTATGATTGTACAACTTAGTAGAAAAAAAGTACTTCCTCATTTTTATAGAGACAAGTTATTGTCTGTGGTGAGTGAAAGAAGAAATAGAAGTTTGACTATATTTTTAAATTACAGAAAAAATAGTCCATAATTAAATTATTCTCTTTTCTCATAGTGGAAAGTCACTACGTATGTCTGAAGTCAACAAGTTGAGAAATAGCCCCAGGCTGGGGTTGGAGCTTGATGGTGGAGTGCTTAGCTAGTACTTATGAGATCCTGGGTGATCCCAAGCAAGACTGAAAAAAAAAAAACAAAAACAGCCTGTAAGCACTGCGTTCATAGACACCAGAAGGATTGAAAGGGTTGAAAAGGAATGACAGGGGCAGCGGTCACCTGAGTAGAACAGAGCTGTTTTCATTCTGGGTTTTCCCATACAATGATTTCTTTTTTTTTAACTATATGATGGTTAGATTTTAAAAAATCAGAGTAATTTTGGATAAAACATTTCTTCTAATTGCAGCATTTACCCTCCAGTTCCAAACCAGGAGAGCTCTCTGCGATGGGCTGGAAATAAATTTGAGGAGATCCCAATCGCACACATTAAAGCATCCTACAACAAGTAAGTGGGAAGGGAAGCTGTTCCATCCCTTGGCGGGGTGCGGTTCAGGGTGGGGGTCAGGGTGCCGAGTGCTGTGTGATGATGCAGGAGCTGAGGTCCCCCAGGTTCCCTCCCTCTTGTTTGAGGGAACAGTTTTTGTCTTTAGAAAATTTACTTAAGTTTCATGAAAATATGGAATAGATTGTGTCTATCATATTTACAAGATTTCTTTGCCTTCCTTGGGAATATTTCCTGGCCTGCTCAAGGGTTGTTGGAGGGACTGTATTAGGGGCAGATGGTCCCACCATGAGAGCAACTGGATTTTTACCCTTTCCCTCTCTAGCTAATAAGAACAAAGGTTAATTCTGTGTTCATGTGAGTCAGTCTCTGTCTGTCTCTTTCTGGCATTTTCCACACATCACTGTTGAGGTCATCTCAGAAACAAGCATTTATCTTATGCTTCTGTTCAGTATAGAAGATGCAAGAAGCCCTGGCAGGAATGGCAGAGCCTCAGCCAGTGAGGCCAACAAGCAGAAGTCCAAGCCCAAGGCTGCTTCCCACAGGACTCTCGTTCAACAGCCTCCACTTCCCTCTGCTCTGAGCTCCCAGGCAGCTCTCCAGACAGAAATTAGGGTGATGATTCCTAAAGGAGAAACAGAAGGCATGTCTTAGGATTTCTTAAAGCCACTCTTAGCTGTAATTTAACATTTGAGAGATAATTAGGGGAAATGTTTCACTTAAAATTACTTTTGATCATAGAATAGAGTATCATAATAAGCAGCAGAATTATCCAGTGTGACAATATTGCTCATGACAATAGGGTATTTTTTAATATTTCTTGTCTTTTAGAGGTGTAAACTGAAATATTTACAGGCGAAATGATAGGTGTTGGATTTATTTCAAAATAATCGGTTGATGAGGGAAGTAGGAACAGGGTTTATAGAGGAAACTGAATTGGAGATGAGTTGGTAATTGAAGCCGAGTAATGAGTCCTTGGTTCACACGCTGTTCTTTTTGCTTTTATAGGGAAGCATATTTGAAATTTTCCCTAATGAAAACTTTAAAAATTACCCAATAATGAAACATATAATTTCTTAGGTGGAAAAAAAACAGTCAAGGACATCACACCTAATTTAAATGCTGGCTACAGGGAACACGCTTGGAGGAAAGTATGCTGCCTTCCTCTGGTGATGCTTGACCACCCTCGCATTATAGAGCGCGCACTCTTTTTTTTTTTTTTGATACCAGGAATTGAACCCAGGGTTGTTTAACCACTGAGCCATATCCTCAGCCCTTTTATTTTTTATTTGAGCCAGGGTCTTGCTAAGTTGCTTCAGGCCTCGCTAAATTGTTGAGGCTGGCTTTGAACTTGCAATCCTCCTGCCTCAGCCCCCTGAGCCGCTGGGATTACAGACATTACCACCACAGCCAGCTGGAGCTCTCTTTAGTTCATATAATTTGTCAGTTTTCCACAAGGCTGAGGGGATGATTCTTCCTGATACTTCCTAAAGGGATTCAAAAAGCATTAAACTTGAGATGAAAGCAAGTGAATCTCTTTCTCTTTCTTACTCAGGTTTCTGAGGGCATCGGTTAGGTCTCTTTTTTTCTCCGAACAATAGTTACATCCAAATGCCTCTCTTCTCCTTTGCCCAGCACACAAATCCAGGTGGTTTCTGCCACTCACCAGCCCCTTGCCCGTGCTTCCTGTGGCACAGAGGGATTTCGGAATGCCAAGAAGGGCACAGGCATCGCGGCACAGACGGCAGGCATAGCTGCGGCAGCAGTAAGTGAGCATGTTCTGTGGATCCATCTCAGTGCATTCTGTTTTCTGTGCGGCTGATCACTGCAGAGGATTCTCCGTGGTGCAGAAGCAATGGGGTATTTGCAACCCTGTTAGACATCCGACGCTGCAGGTAGCTTGAAGAGATCTGTGTGACAAGATTCTCTTTTTTTCTTAGCTTCAAAAGAGGTAAAACGCTTGGTTTGTTTTACGAGTAAAAGCCAGGTGCTAAAAGCTTAAGAAGCTAAGCCTCTTCAGTTTAAAGATTACTGGAGTGAAGGAGGGGGTGATAGTAGTCTACTTGGGGACCATCTGGTTTAGTTGCAGACCTTTCCAGAAATAAACTGTCAGTGTCCTGCTATTGATGTATTTATGGGGCAACTACTGTGTTCCAGGCAATTTAAATTTATTATTATGAATCTGCAAAAGTCCTTTAGTATTATCTAGTTTGGAAAGAACCAGTTGAGAATCTGAGTATGTGTGACTTCAGAGCCAAGCAGCAGGTCAGTTCCCTGATTTGAATCCATATTGGCCCAGAACCAAAACCTACACATTTCTGTTACAGCAGAAGCCTTACAAATGTTCATAGTCTGCCACACTAGAAGCATTTCCAAAAGGAAAACCGTCTTGACCTTCAAACAAAGCTCACATCCAAATATATTGATTGCTATATATTTATGATCATCAAAAATCACAATTACATTGAATAATTAATATATATAATTAAAAGAAATATGTCATTGTTAACAGTAGCTTCTGCATGGTAGGTAAGAGTGAGTTCTATGTGATTTTCAGTTTCTAGAATGAACTGCCTTTATAATCAAGAAATAAAAAACTTTTAACTCCAAAAATTTTATTAGCACTTTAAAAAAAAAAAAAGAGGGGGACAGTGAGAGAGGGAGAAAGACTCAATTTTATTTAGTTTTTCACATGGCTGTCATTGCTGACACTTCATTGTGTACATGGTCCTGGGGTCAAACCCACCTCCTTGCACACACCAGGCAAGCACTGTAACTGCTGAGCTCCAGCCCCAACAGTTTCATTTTTCATGGCACTGGGGCTTCACAAATGCTGGACAGGTGCTGTACCACTGAGTACCACCCATCCCTAAATAATACTTTTTAAGTGGTTATTTAGAATCAGCCTTAAAGTCCAGGGTGGCAACCTCATGGTCTGAAATTCTGAATTTGCCTACCTGAGAAAAAACTGAACAGTATTTCAAGAGTCTCCATTAGGTGGCAGTGCTATCCTGAGCCAAAAGATCATAGCCACTTTAGTTCTTTGACTTGCTGCGTTCTGTAGTCTTGCTGGCATCCGTCCTCCACCACATCCATCTCTGCTTTGCTTCCTTCTCTTTCTCTGCCCCATTTCCTACTTCTACAGGTGCCATTTTTCTTTTTCCTCACAAAGGCAGTAGCAAGAGATTGGGGTACAGTGACCTGGGCACTAACCCCTTGCTACTTCTTTCCAGAAAGCTACAGGAAAGGGTGTGACCCATATCCGAGTGGTGGTGAAAGGCCTGGGGCCAGGGCGCTGGGTAAGTGATCTCTGTACTCCATGTGTGTGTGCTTGAGAGAAACTGGGGCTTGAGAGCCAGGTATGGAAAAAGTGGGAAAGTCCCCTTTAGTGGATTTATATGACATGATTTCAAGTTTCTTTTCTGCTGTTCCTATAATCTACTAAGCCCTCAAAACAAGCTTAGATCACTTAGTTTAATTCATCATACCCTTCTTGAGTGACTGCTACGTAAACAGATCCCTAAGTACATGGGCTCTCTGGTGAAGCACATGCCCAAGGCACTGGGGGTCTGGGAGGGGTCCCATGCCAGGCAGGGATGATCTTTAGTTTCCCCAAAGAGATGATAACTTTATAGGAATGACTGCGTGTGTGTGTGTGTTTGTATGTTTGTATGTGTGTACACATATTCTAGGGAGAGGAAACGGCTTTTAGGTGAAGGAAGCTACAAAAGATCCTTAAGGTACACCAAGGTCTGTAAGAAGTCTTTGTCCTCAAATTGTAAAGCGTAATGTTGGAGGTGGCAGATGTGATTTGAGAGGCGAACAGTGCTGAGAACTTGGTTAAGTGATTTGGACAGGAGATCTTTGTGAAAGTAGGAAAAGATTGGGATTGCAGGTGTCAAAGCCAGTGAGCCTGCCTTCTCCCCTCCCTGTGGCACCTCCCCTCTCCAAGCCCTGTCTGGTGTGCTGGCTCATCATTTTAGGGATTACAGTATTCTATTTTCTGTTCCAGTCTGCCATCAAGGGACTGACCATGGGGGGCCTAGAAGTGATCTCAATCACAGACAACACCCCTGTCCCACACAACGGTTGCCGCCCCAGGAAGGTTCGGAGGCTGTAATGGAAAGGAAGCCTGCTCTGGAACCTGACCTCGAGTGTCACCTTGCAGGAAGCCTCCTGTCCAAGCTCTCTCCAGAAGAAGGCCTGCTGGAAACCTGGTTCTTCCCCAGGGAACACTGCGCTCCATACACCACAGCCCTTGCTGGCACCTCCAACAGAGATAGATGTGCCCCACAAGCGAGGACGACCCTCCTGTTAGGGCCAACTTTAGCATGCCCACTAACTGTGAAGTCTTCTGTCGGCATCCGGAAGTGGACAGCCAAAAGCACTCCCTCAGGAGCCAGATTACAAGTCACATGCCTCTCCTACACAGGTGAGCTGCAGGGGTAGCTGAGGCCCAGGCTACAGCCTTTGCTCTGTGAAAATAAAAGACCATCTGTACCATCTTTAGAAATTGTGAGTTTTCACTCTTAGAGTTACAAATAGTAACCCCCCTTCCTCCGGAAAAGGACTGTGGACTGAACCAAGGCTCTCAGTGGAAGGGTTGAAGTGAAGGTGTGAGCTGCTCTTTCCCATCTCTTTGCTTTCACATTTTTCTGTTGTAGCCTCAACCAAGGTCTCAGAGCTCATCATAGCAGCCTTTCTTACTAACAACCTGTAATTTGACCCCACAAGGAGACATTTTTGCTGTCTACCTCTGGATTCTGACAGAAGACTTGATGACAGTTAGTAGGCGCATGCTTAACGTTAGCCCTAACAGTGCAGGGGGGTTGTCCGTTGTTCAGATTTTCTGGGATTAGACTTCCTATACTAATGTGGCAGTTGACTTTTACACACTCGATAGACCTTGGCAGTCCCAGCACCCAAGAGGGGATATCACAAAATGGAAGATGGTGGGCTTAGAGACGAGAGAATTCTCTAGAAACTAGTATAGATGGAGGATGCGCTCTGGTACAGGCAAACCAAGAAGTGCAGGAAAGTGAGCTAATGTGGAATCCAGAAAGTGCTGACAGGTAGACACAGCTAAGGATCCCCAGGCCACTCTGACTGCTCCTCAGTTGGGGCTTTAGGGTTCCTGAAGCAGAAGCCAAAGGTAATGACTCTAGAGACATGGCAAAAGAGACCCCTCTTCCACAGAAGGGTGAGAGCATCAGAAGCCGAAAAGGAGCTGCCTATACACTTAAGCACCGCTCGTTATGGATGAGGCTGCAGGAAGGCCTGCTGACCAGGGCGGGCAGAGGCGCTGTGGACTGTACTTCCATGCCCAGCCGATGGAGCCCCAGGTTCTGCCCGTGCTCAGTGAGGTCTACAAATGCCCTTCACATTGGCAAGAAGGGCTGTTAGAGCTACAGAAAGAGAAAGACTAGAAACCCAGATAAGGACTTGGAAGGAAAGCTGTCTTCTCCCTTGTGCCTTCTCTTAATCCTCCACGGGACCTGTAAAGGTTGTCTTGAGACTAATGACTACAGAAGCCTGACTAGAGGCTTTTAATGTTAAAACCACTGCCAAAAGGAGTTACACTGTTTTACCATAAAGCTACATATAGGGCTGGGGGTATAGCTTGGTAGAGAACTTGCTTAGTGTGCAAGAAGAAGCATGGAGTTCAATCCCCAGCACCACAAAAAATAATAAATAAATATATGTGTGTGTGTGTGTATATATCTATACACACACACACACAATACATAAAAAACCATTTTTAAACAACTACTGTGTAGGAAAAGATGTGAGAACCTCTGTAGCAATTTCTGTGTCCATGACAAAGATTTCATGTACAATGTTGGAAAAAATGGGGGGCTTTTGAGAATTGCTGTGATTTGAGATGGTTTGGCCTTTATTCAGGTGGACAGAGAGCCTAAAGTTATCATTCTGGGCACCAAGCAGGAACAGTTGAAAAAGTTTAGGAGAAAAACTTGCTAGAGGCTTTTCACAAAGGACTGGGTGGGGTTAAGGGAACCTGCAGAGGAAGGGAGTACACAGGACTAGCAAGACCCCGACCCAGCCACCACCCTGGAGCGGAGGGGCAGGGTAAGGAGCAGTCACCAGAATGGGGCAGGAGCTGAGCTGAGGAGGCAGGTGATTGCAGGAGCTGTGATCGCAGAATGCCAGTATCATGGTCTGGCAGAGAAGAAAAGAAAAAGTGCCCCAACTGCACCTGCCTCCTGGTCTCTGGTTGGGGTTCCCCTGGTGGCGTGGCCTTTAGGGGCTCAGCGCTCAAGCCGCAGGATGGATCTAGAGGGCCCCGTAGCAAACAGGAGGTTCCTGTGCTTCCTGAAAGAAATTCTCCATATGCTATAGTTTAGAAAGTGTCACTTTATTCACAAGAGGACTTTGAAAAAAAGAAGAAGCTACAAGCACAGACAGATAACTGAGGACCCTAAAGAATCAGTGGTCTTGGGCCCAAAAACGAGTGAGAGAGGCACAGACCCCCTTTCCAAAGTGTACTGGGAAATGCACGCTGCTTTTGGTCGTGAGCTGTCAGTGCATACTCTCTAGGCTCTGGGTGACCAACAAAACTGCTCCCTTGAACTGTCATTCCCAACCGTTTAGTCTTGGCTTCTCAAAGACTGGCCCTCAGCCCCTTGGAGAAACCCAGGCACCTCCCCTGAAGGCGGGCCAATCAAGGCAATGTTTGTTTACTTAAAGCTGCCAGTCCTCTGCTGTCAGAAGCCATGCTCAGCAGCAGCTGTGTCCTGAGAAAATCGTGGAATGTGTCCTTGCACTACCCCCAGGCGGTGAAGAGGCAGAGCCCAACATTTGGGTCCTGAGTGTTTGCACAAGCAGAGTGTTGTCATAAGCGAGTGTGACACGCATCCTGTTTCCTGGCGACAGGACCCCAGATAATTTCTATGGGTGCATGTACAGTTTTGTTTCTAAAGTCAGTGGCACAAGGTCTGGCTATGCCAGAGACATCTGTCCTCTCCTCCACAAGCAAAATGACAAACCTGATCTCTTTCCCTTCAGCATAAATGCAGTGTTTTCGCCACCTTCAGCCACGGCCATCACCTGACACTGAGATGTACGATCACTACCAAAATAAGCCAGTTTAACACTAGAATCCCTGGTCGCTACCAGAATGTCACTTGGCACTTTAAAAGAAACCATTTTCTGTTGCATCTGCCTGCTACCTGGCTCTGAAGTGCCCATTTTTTTTTCTTTTTAAAGAGAGAAGAACAGTGAGAGAGAATCAATTTTTATTGAGTTTTTCACATGGCTTTGGTTGCTCTGACACTTAGTTGTGTGTGTCGGTGCTGGGGTTTGAACCCGTGTACTTGCGTGTGACGGGCAAGCACCTTAACTGCCAAGCCACCGCCCCAGCCCCTGAGGTGCCCATTTTTAAAAATGCACATATACCGTCCTCCGTGCTCCTTCATTCTTTTTTTTTTTTCTTTTCATTTTGGAAAGATGTTGCTTGCTACATCTGTGTATTGTTAACAAAGTAATGAAGTGGGCACTGCCCAAAGCAAAACCTGTCCATTCACCCAAACTGAACCAACAGAGTTTAGCCACAAACACAGGCTGGGAACTGGGGGCGCAGAGACCTGTGTGTCCCTACTGTGCTGGAGTTCAGTCTGTGGTGCAGATAGGGATGTGGCTGAATCAGTTAAAGTTCCATAAAAAAGGCATAAATGTTATTAGTGTTTTATGAAAGTGATCTCCATTTAAGGGATTATAGGGAAAACCTTAGGAGAAGATGGCTTAAAAGGCAAACAGATGGGTCAGTGCATATACTTAGGACTGGAAATTGGCAAAGTAGCGTACACAGCCCAACATAAGGGGGTAAGGTCATCAGGTTACTGATCACGGCTTAGTTGCCATGTGGAGACATGGGGTTCAGACTGGATAGGGAAACAAAGAGAGGTCAAAACTTGCTAAAGGGTTGGAGGAGCTGGGTCTAGTGGTGCCCACCTATAATCCCAGCAGCTGGGGAGGCTGATGCAGGAGCATTATAAGTTTAAGGCCGGCCTCAGCAATACCCTCTCTCAAAAAAAAAAAAAAAATTGGAGGAAAAGGAAGAGTGTTTCATTTAAAAAGAAACAAAATAAAATAAACCACTTTGCAGTGATACCAAGGATAAAAACATGCTCAACAAATGTGGAAAAGAGGCAGGCATGTAGAAGGCTGTTGTTCAAAAAGAAAGTGGAGGACTCATTTACAGAAGGTGAAATTAGGTATGTGGGTGTCTAAAATTCAACTGAAACAAAAGTCACTGAGTTTTAAGTCAAGTAATTACGAGATGTGGACCAAGAAACTTGTTGATGCCGAAACCCCAAAGTGGATGCCAGGGAAAGGGACAGAGAAGAGGTCTATGAGATTCCAAGTCCCTAAACAAAGAGGAGTGACCCAGGATCTAGGAAGGAGTACAAGAGTTTAAGAAGAGGGAAAGAACAGACAGTAGGAACTCCAGAAGCAAAGGAATGCTGCTTTGGAGGTGGTAAAACAGATGGTGGCGAGTGGGGCATACCCGTGCCTGTCTCCATTCACGGCGGGTGCAGCAGTTGTGCACTGAGGGAAGGAGCAAGGAGTGTTGGGGAAATGACGACGGACAGGTGAAAGGCTGTTTTCCTCAACAGGATGAATGGAGGTGGGACCAGGGAGGAAAGGGAGAGGAGAGGGGATGAGAGTTAAGAGTGTGGGCTGGGAGCTGGGGCAGGGATGCCTACATAGAGACCGAGGCCAGGAGTGTAGAAATAGAAGAATCCAGCAATCCCAGAAGGGCTGGGGCCAGAGGCTTGCTGTGGCCAGGATCTGGACTGGATACTATTTAACATCCATCGTCAACTCTGCTTCTAACCCGCTTTTCTAAAGAAACAGTAGGTCACAAACTGTGAAAAGACACTCAGTCTAATTAGCCATCAAGGAACAGAAATTAAAAGGTGTTACCAGAATTCCCCCAATGTAGAGATGTTAATCGAAGCCAAGGTGGGGATGAAACTGGCAAGGGAAAAGTACAAAGCAAGGGAAAGATGACCCAGTTTGTAAATGGCTCAGGGGTGCAGTGCTGAGAGGAGGGTGCAGCGTCTCAGAAGCTAAAGGGTCAGGTAAGTGTAAATGCTGCCCAGAGGTCAGCAAGGCACTGTACAGAATGAGCCCTAGAAAGTGCCCATGGGGTTTGGCAGTGTGGAGGGCATGATCCACCAAAGGGTGAGAGGGTGGGAGAAAGGGAGAAAATGGCTAAGTGGGCCAAGAGTAGAGTCTCCAGCACAGTCTCTTGGTGACAGCAAGTATACAGGGAATCAGTACTTTCCCCTGTGACACAGTGGACTGGAGGTCAGGGTGTGCAGAGGGGAGAGGAGGCTTAGAGTGGGGAGAAGTGAATCTTGGCAAGGTGGCAAGAGGCCAGTGCCTCCGAGGGAGAGCACTGAGTGGGCCCCAGGGACAAGTGTGCCCTTCATTAAGATGGAAACAGCAGCACCTGATGTGAGCAATGGGGACCCCTCAACAGAAACAGAACGTCCTTGAAATTGGTACACAGGGAACATTTCTTGTTCTTTCCAATGGTTCATTCAATTATTCTCAAACAAAAAAGCTCTCCTCTCCTTCAGCTGTCACTGGAGGGAATGCATATAACTAGAGCCTCTTCAGAGGGAAGTTTGGCCGTATCTGTCAACACGTAAGATACGCAGATCTTTGGCTGCCTAATTCCCTTGTAAGAATGTGTCATCTAGCAAGAGCAGCACGGCCCAGCAGGACCTCCCTGCAAGATGGAAGCACTCCATCTTTCACACTGCTCCGCCAGTGTGAATGCTACCAGCCCCGCATGGCTCTTGAAATGTGACTAGTGTAACCAAGGAACTGAATTTCTAGTGTTATGTGTCTTAAATTTAAATAGTCACATTGCGGCTGGTGGCTGCCATATTGAACAGCACAGCTATGGATATTTTTTCCCATGTGTACCGAGTATACAGAGACAGCCATTGAGGCACTGTAACAGTAAAGATTTGAACCTAAATGTCCGTTAATAGGGGGTAGTGAAAGAAATCACAGCACATCCGCATGGAATGTAATTCCTAAAATAAGCCAAGAGGAACTGCTCAGTGAAAAACGAAGAAGTGGACCAGGGAACATTCAGACACACCTGTAACCCCAGCGGCTCGGGAGGCTGAGGCAGGAGGGTTGCAAGTTCAAAGCCAGCCTCAACAACTTAGTGAGGCCCTAAACAACTTAGTGAGACTCTGTCTCAAAATAAAAAAAAAAATAGAAAGGGTTGGCAAGGGGCTGGAATGGTGGCTCAGCGGTATCATGCTTGTCTGGCATGCACAAGGACCCAGGTTCAAGCCCCAGTACCACATGCACAACTGAGTGTCAGAGAGAAACAGAGGCCAGATGGGAAAACAAATGGGATTTATTCTCTCTCTCTCAAAAAAAAAAAAAAAAAAAAAAAGCAGGGGCTGGGTGCTATGGCCAGCGGTTAAGCACCCCTGGGTCAATCCCCAGTACCAAAAACAAGAGTGGATGGCAGAAGAGCATGCATTGTATAGTCACTAACTTTTGTAGAAAAGGAGAGAACACGTGTCCACATTTGTTTGTAGATACATTGAATATCTTCAAAGGCATATCCCAGAATGGTAAGCATGCTCATCTCCAGAGAAACAGCAGTTGGGTGTCAGGTGGAAGAACTCATTACCTTTTTTATCATTAGAAGTGGGTACCGTGTGCATGTCATTGCACTGAACCGATTAAAATAATAAAAATTTAAAACTGGGTTTTTTAAAGTAAAGTGTACAGAAGCTGCAGTCAGGCATTATGTACATTATCTGAAATGTGCACTTGACATTTTTTGAGTATACATTTTGACGCACACAGACCCTGTAACACTCCCTGCCCCTATTTTCCACCAGGATTTGGGGGTAAAATACCAGTCTTGGCTCTGAAATGTGTTGTGGTAATTAATGTGGCTTCTCCCCTTTGCCAACCCAGGTTCAGTTCTAACTGCACTAGCTCTCAAATTAGCATAAGGAGTCTTACCAGAACAGTCAGCCTCAGAATCTTTATTGCTGGAAGGAGGGGCAGACAGAGCAGGGCACTCCGTTTCCATAGTGCCCTGGAATAGTTTAACCACCTTGGATTTGTGTAATATCCTTGAACTGAAAAGAAATGTCAACTGAGGGGCAATGTGGTGTCACAGGGGTCCCTGACCGGGAGGACACCTGTCGTCTAGACTCAGCTTGTGCCTGCACTCTGCTCCTCAGCCCCATCAGACCTCAGTTTCCCCCTCAGGATGGTGGAGGAAGGCAGCTCTGGCAGCTGAGCAATCTATAACTCACCCCTATATGAATGCCCAGGTCCTGACACCTCCTCTTGGGAGGAGAACCCCAAGGGCACTGCAAAAGCCATATTATATGTCCCCAGGAATCCAACTAGTTCTTCTCCCCTGAACTCTTGGCCGGTGCTCCTCCTGGTCATCCATTCCTTCAGCCTCCTGGGTGGGAAGAGCTAGGGCTTTGCAGTCACATGGCTCCAGGTTTAAGCCCCAGTTATGCTGTGTGACCTTGGGCGGGGGGATGACTGCATCTTTCTGAACCTCAGTTACTCCCCTCTGTTAGGTGTTGTTAGCGGGATTTGCTAAGATAACTGTGTACCCTGATTGTACCCTCCTGGTGTCATCCAGGATGGCTCTGCCTCTCCTGCCCGCCCTCCCTCACACTGCAGAGGCAGCAGCTCTGTCCTAGAGTCTGACTCCATTCTGCAGAATCCTGGCTGAAAACCTAGTGGTGAATGCAGATGTGCGCCCATCTGGCTGTGGCTGCTGTTGTTGTTATTATTATTTTCAAACATACTTCCTGTGATTTTAATTAGAAAGTGTTGTGTGCCAGTCACCCATCTTCCTATTTTCTTTAATTCACTCAACTGTAGATTAAGCCATATTGTTAAAAATTTTTGTAACCAAAATTGAAATGGAATTAAAAAGTCAAATGATTCAAGAATGTATCCCCCAAGAGTCTTTCTTTTCTCCCTCCTTCCTCGAACATCTATCAGTATTCAGATACAAGATGCCCCAACCCAGATAACTGCCCTGAGCAGCTTGAAGGCTAAGGAAGAAGACAAAGTCAGAAAAAAGTCAATTATGATTTCATAGGGCACTGCCATACGATAGGGACAACTGAGAGTGTGATGGTAGAGGTAATGAGAAGAGGGATCAAGGAATACTTCCTAGAGGAGGTATGAGCTCAAAAGACAAATAAGAGTTTCGAGCTGGGCATGGTGGTGCATACCTGTAATCCCAGCTACCCAGGAAGCTGGCAGGAAGACCAAAAGTTCAAGACCCACCTCAGCAACTTAGTGAAACCTTATCTCAAAAAGTAAAAGGTAGCTGAGTGGTAAAGCACACCTGGTTCAATTTCCAATACTAGGGGTGGGCGGAGAATAAGAGGAAGTGAACATGGAGATAACGGGTAGCTTCTTGCAGAGGGGATGGCATGAACAAAGTGTGCAGAAATGACAGTCCGTGTGATAAACCACAAACCATTTGGAGCACAGTGTGAAGTAGGAGAGCAGAGCAGGCTGAATAAAGGCTCCCAAAGGCATCAGGTCCTAACCCCTGGAGCCCGTAAATGTTACCCTATATGGAAACAGGGCCTTTGCAGAGATGACGGAATGATGGATCTTTAGATGGGAGATTATCCTGGATTTTTTTTTTTTGAGGGTGGGTGGCCCTACACGCAATCCCATGTAAAATGGAGGTAGGGAGAGATTAGAGCACAAAGGAGAGAAAATCATGGGCCACAGAGGCGGGGATTGAACAGGCTGCCACAACCCAGGAAAGCCCAAGGCTGTGGGGAACTGGTAAATGCAGGGCTGATTCTTTCCTAGGGCCTTGCAGCAGAGCCCTGACTCATCTAGATTCGGGGCCAGTGAGAACTGACCTCAGACTTCTGGCCTCAGAACTGTGGGGGAACAAGTGTGGGTGGTTTGTCCTCCTCCCCATTTGTGGTCATTTGTTCCAGCAGCCACAGGAGTCTAATACAGAGGGGTAGGAGAGAATGCTGGAGCAATCAGTAAGGGTGGAGAGACGTGAGTGGGTAGACATTTAGGACAAAAAAGCACAAGACTCAGGTGGAAAGGCAAGCCAGCCACGTGATGGTCTGGAAATACCAGGAGGATCCGCACTACTGGGGTCCCTAAGGCCAGTAAGCAGTGAGTGTTTTCAATACGGTCATGCATGGTTGGGGGTGTTTTTTAGAAAGCCCATTCCTGGAGGAATGTAGGGTAGAGGAGGCAGGAAGACCCTCAGGGACCCAGGGGAGTGATGAGGAGGCAAAGGCACCATTTTGGGATCACAGATGGAGGAGAAGCACTGAAGCTGCTGCAGGGAGTGGCTAACCAGAACCTGTGGCTCCTCTGGCTGCCCCGGCCTGAGTGGGCCCTGCCTCTGAGGATCAGTGCTCCCTTCCTGGGCCTGCATCCTGGGCCTTCTGACAGGGGCAGGTGGACCTGAGGCCATTCATTGCAAGGATGCCTCTCCAGCTCCTCTCAGCGGTGCCATGTGAGCACAAAGCCACATCCGGAAGAGGACAATCGGGACCCTGACAACCACGTCCCTGGGAGCAGGCAAAAGCACATTTTTTTGTCCTGTTGGGACTGGGATAATTGGGGCATTAACGGAAATGCATTTCTCACCTATTTTCTGTCTGATTGAAAAGTACTTTGCAGTCATTTAGAGCCCTCACACCTCCTATAATCAGAGCTCACTTTGCTCAGACAGAGGCAGAAAACTGGGTCACCACGTGGCTCCAGTGCCTCCCAGGATCCAACAAGCAAAAAGTGCAGCTTTCGCCTGCTTCCCTGACACCCAAGGACATAGCTAATCTCTGTAGACCGAGCCCCCTGCCCTGCCCAGCCCCTCAGTGAGCACTGCAAGTTCACTATGCAGGCTGAGTCCAGAGGACTCACAGGATAGGAATTCATTATTTTCTCATCACTGCCTTATGTCAACTATACAGGTCACATTTCCCTTTCTAGATCCCTCCAGCACCATCATTCCAAGATGATGCCCTGGCTTTGTAACTTTTATTTATTTATTTATTTAGTGAGAGTACTGGTGGTTGAAACCAAGGGTGCTCTACCATTGAGCTATATGACCAGCGCTTTTTATTTTTTATTTGAGACAGGGTCTTGCTAAGTTGCTTCGGACCTAAGTTGCTGAGGCTGACTTTGAACTTGTGATCCAGTTGCCTCAGCCTCCCAAGCTGCTGGGATTGCAGGAATCCACCACAGCACCCAGCTAGCTCTGTTGCTTTTAATCATAAGAATAAGCCCCATTTGGGCCTGGGGATGTGGCTCGATGGTAAAGCTTTTGCCTGATATGTGTGAGACATTCTAGTTGGATTCCATCCCCAGCAAAATTGCATGCGCACACACACACATTCCATTTGGCAGTTACAACTCTCTTTCAGGGATCTAAAAGTCCTGTCCTATCTATAACAAAACTTCAGTCTCACAACCCTTTCAAAGCTATTCCTTGCCCCGTCTGCTCCCCCTCTTACATTTCCAGAGCCCTGCAAGGCTGGAATGATGGAAGATGGAATTGGGGGGAAAGCGCAGAGGTTGTTTTTCTCAATCTGTGGGGCTTTCTTCCTGAAAATATGGCTCTGTCACAGTCCCCATGGTGGATTCTTTTTTTTTTTTTAGATGGATATAGAGATACAATTGAGGGGGAAACATTATCAAACATTCAAGAACCAATGTATATATACTGAGTTATCCAGGGCTAATGCCATATCATGGATGCCCAGTTTCGGTTCCCCCTGTTGCTGTTTCTCCCAGAAGAACTCCTGAGTTAAATGGATATCTCGTGGAGGGCAGAGATCTCCTTCTGAGATGATTCCCCCATATTCCCACTCTCCAGTCTCCTAGGAGTTCTTCCTTCACCCTCCTCCCATCCCCCTCCCTATGTCTCCGAGTCATCTCCCTGTTGCATTCAGAATCATACAATTTTAAGTTATTATTAGCTTAGCCATCTAACATACTGCTTCCCCATGTATTCTGGCTTCCACAGATGAGAGATACCATTCAGCCCTTGAGTTTGTGAGATTGGGATACTTCACTTAGCATAATTCTTTCCATCTCCATCCATTTGGCTGCAAAAGCCATAATATCGCCTTCTCTAATGGCCGAGTAGTATTCCATTGTATATAAGTACCAAAGTTTTTGTATCCACTCGTCCAGTGAGGGGCATCTGGGTTGGTTCCATAATCTAGCTATAGTAAATTGAGCTGCTATAAACATTGATGAAGCCATAACACTATAATATGCTGATTCTAACTCTTTTGGGAAAATACCCAGGAGTAGGATAGCTGGGTCATAAGGTGGTTCCATCCTTAATTTTTTGAGGATTCTCCACTCTGCTTTCCATAGTGGCTGAACCAGTTTGCAGTCCCACCAGCAGTGTAACAGTGTTCCTCTTTTCCCACAGCCCCTCCAGCATCTGTCATTGTTAGAATTTTTCATTTTTGTCACTCTAACAGGAGTGAGGTGAAATCTCATTGAAGTTTTGATTTGCATTTCCCTTATAGCTAATGATGTAGACCATTTTCTCATATATTTATGGGCTTTCTGAACTTCCTCTGGTGAGTTTAAGATCTGTAGCCCATTTATTGATTGGATTATTTGTGAGTTTGGTGTTTAGTTTCTTTAGTTCCTTGTATATTCTGGATATTAGCCCTCTGTCCAAGGTGTAGCAGGCAAAGGTTTTCTCCCATTTTGTAGGTTCTCTCTTGATGTTCTTGACTAGATCTTTAGCTGTGCAAAACCTTTTTAGTTTAATTGCATCCCATTCATTTATTCTTGACTTAATGCTTAAGCCATGGGAGTTTTGTTGAGGAAGGTGCTGCCAACTCCTATGTCCTGTAGTATTGACCCTATTTCTTTTTCTAGTAAATTTAAAGTTGTTGGCTTACTATCCAGATCTTTGACCCATTTAGATTCAATTTTTGTGCAGGGTGAAAGATAAGGATCCAGCTTCAGTTGTCTACACATGGCTGTCCAATTTGTCCAGCACCATTTGTTGAACAGGCTATCTTTCTTCCACACTATGCTTTTGCCCCCTTTATCAAATATCAAATAGTTAAAGAGATGGGGGTTTGTCTCAGGATCTTCTATTCTGTTCCACTGATCTTTGGTTCTGTTTTTATACCAATACCATGCTGTTTTTGCTACTACAGCTCTGTAGTAAAATTTCAGGTCAGGGATTGAGATACCCCCTACTTCTTCCTTCCTGTAGAGTAATATTTTGGCTAGTCTGGGTCTCCTGTTATTCCATGTGAACTTGAGAATTGCTTTTTCTATATCTGTGAAGGCCATAGGTATCTTGATGGGGACTGCATTAAATCTGTTTAGGGCTTTGGGTAGAATGGTCATTTTTATTATATTGATTCTACCTAACCATGAGCATGGAATGTTTTTCCATCTACTCAGGTCTTCTGTAATTTCTTTTCTTAGTGTTTGATAGTTTTCTTTGTAGAGGTTCTTAATATCCTTAGTAAGGTTAATGCCCAAGTATTTCATTTTTTTGGAGGAGATGGTGAATGGGAGAGATTTCCTGATTTCTTCTTCTGTGGATTTGTTGCTGGAGTAAAGGAAAGCTAGTGACTTACTGGAGTTGATCTTGTAGCCAGCTACTTTGCTGAAATCACCTATAAGCTCTAGGAATTTTCTGGCTGATGTTATTGGGTCTTCTAGGTATAAAATCATGTCGTCTGCAAATAGAGATAACTTAACTTTCTCTTTTCCTATATGAATACCTTTGATTTCCTTGTCTTGCCTGATAGCTCTGGCAAGGGTTTCAAGGACTATATTGAACAAGAGTGGGGATA